>DF358468.1:61722-128646 GCA_000787875.1 Solanum virginianum
GAAGCCAATAGACACATCTTAGACACCCAACTTCACATAGAAACAACACCCGGGCAGCAAGCGTGCAACTACAATCCTGAGTGTATTTTCCCACTGTTCTTCCTCTAATTGTATTTTCTAATGCACATTAACATCTACATATTATTTACAGCCTAATGTAGCATCATGCCAGCCTTATAATAGTTCACAAAATAGGACACACAACGCTTCTACGCAGCATATAAACGGACAGCATAACGTTACATCTTTTCGCTACCTTTCGACATCGGTAACTCCAAACCTATCCCAACTTTAACCAAATAGTTCTTCAGACATTTACATGCAATACCAGCCTTAAAATAGTCTCATCAAAGTACCAAATTAACAATGAAAAACGTGGAGCAACAGCCCTATATAAAAAATTCATGCTAAGCAAGTAGCTCACTCACCTGCTAGATTCCTAATTCCTACAAGCAACTCAATTGTTTTCCTTTATTTAGGGTCTTAGTCCCCTTAACTCAATCAAACACATATACACGTGCAACTTTCTTAAACTTTAGATACACACGGCGCCCTTTAACGCAAGATGCAAACACTTTTAAAATTGGCACTAATTTGAAAGTCCATGTCATATTTCATATGTGTAGTACAAATACTTATAGTGTGTGTGGGGTGTTACATATTCCTTGCGCTATTAAAGCTTGTAAGTTTAGCAAGGCATTGCATGATTTAGGTGCAAGCATAAATCTCATGTATTTAGCTATCTTTGAAGAGCTAGGGTCAGATACCACTTCACCAATAATAATGCGTTTGCTTATGGCCAACCAGTCTATTAAAAAGCCTGTTAGGATTCTACATGATGTCTTGGTGAAGGTGGACAAGTTTATACTACCAATTGATTTTGTGATTTTGGATGGTGAAGTGGATGTTAATGTGACTATTATCTTAGATAGGCAATTCTTAGCTACTGGAAGGGATTTGGTGGATGATGAAAGGAGAGATTTAATATTTTGGGTAAATGAAAAGGAGGTAATATTAAATATTTTCAAGATGATAAAGAAAGCAAATGACCTATGAGTGGTGTTGGTGCCTAATCGGTCTTGGCTAACTTGAAGATTGGAAGGACTATGTCATGCCATGACATTAACTATGGTGCTGCTTGGGAGGCAACCCAAGGATGTTGGGTAAGTTTTTCTTTTGAATAATGGGTGTTACTTGTGCAAGTGTAGGAAAATGAAGGAATTGAAGTGAAAGCAAAAAGGGTGACATGAGGAGGCAGATTGATAGATCGCCGAGTTGAGATGGCAATCGTCAATTTGATCTCCTTTTAAGTCATTTGATAAATCTTGAGGTACTGTCAAATTAGGCAGTCAAAGTTCCAATTCGGTGAATCGTTAAATCAAATGAGTGACTGCTAATTTCATTGCCTTTCGAGGCTGGCAAGAAGGTTTGGTTTCTATCAAAAAAGGCAGTCACTAACACATTTAGCAAACCACTGAATTATTTTGCGGAATGATTCAACATCGCCAAAACCTTGCACCTGACCAACTTGTTTAAGGATTTTCAAATGCCTTAAACTTTCACTCTCCATATTCCCTTCTTTTCACTTCCCGAACAAGCCAAACTTCCATATAGTTTCTTTTTTTGTATTTTTACTTGGATTGAGTTTATCCCATCTACACTCTCATTTGTTGTGCATCATCCTTAAGGTATGTTTTTGGCCCTTTGTTTTACTTTTTGAGAATGAAATTGTTGATAAGGAAATGCTTAGGGTTTGGTGAGGTTGATAATCATAGTATATGGTTGAAATCTTGTCAGAAATCATGTGGCTGATGTGTTTTAGTGATTCTAGAATCCTATGCTGTATTTGTACTTAGTTCATTTGGGTTTTTGGTTCTTTGAGAAATTATGAAATCAATTGTACATATGTTATGGGCTAAGACTAGATTTGATGAAAATGTTGCCCAACTGTTGAATGATGTGGTACATTGTCCTAATTTTGATCATGATGTTTTTTTAAATAGCCTTTTGTGTGGACATTGCCATGGATATGTGAATGCTTTGATTGAATATGCATGCTTATTGAGTTGGTTTCTTTTGTGAGCTATGAGTGAAGTCTGAGTAACCTCGAGTTCATTTGAGCGACTTGAAGTTGCCCCATGATAGATTGGGTGTCATCATTATTAAGGATAAGTTGTCATTTGTGTGAATTTATAGCCATGGTAATAATGTGAGGGTAGCATTAGACCTTTGAGCATGTGTTGGGTTTTTGATAGTGGTGTAGTGTGTGATATTTCCCTTGCTTTTGTGCAATTTGATCAAATTTTGTATTAGAGGATATTGTTCTTTCTAGTCAATTTCTGTGACGGTCATTTTGAGAGTCAAAAGTGACTCGGCAATGCACCTAATTGTCACATAGATTGCTTAGTTTGGCTAATCGTCAATAGTGAGTTCTATAACTTTTTACAATGGTAATTTCCACAGTTGAATCAATTCGATGGATCACCAAATTCGCACATTCATCGCTAAAAGTGATATTGTTTAAAAGTCTGAAATCTAGAAAAAAGGCGACGGTCTATTTGATCGCCCCAAATGTTTGGTGAGCAAATAGATCTGTCCGCCCTATAAGATTTTTTTATGTTTAATTTTATAGCCTACTCTCCTATGAGTGATTCTTACACACATACTTGAGCTTGTTTTGCAGGCATGGGTAGGCCAAAGGAAACAGTCACTCGAGGAGGATCCCAGGTAGCTTGGGGAGTCACTAAGCCCCCGATTGGGCAGAGCAAAGATTTCAAAGACTTTGTAGGGAGGTACAGGGCAAAGGAAAAAAAAGTGACTAAGTACAGGAAATCTGATAGTGATGGTGAAGGGCCCCTCAATATGACATGGACAACTGTAGAGGATGAGCAAGAAGGGTCAAAAACCCCCCAACATGTAAGCCTACTTAGGATCCGAGTCCCAAATGGCACCAAAGTAGGGCTAGGTCCAAATCCCTTCATAATCCTCTCCTCCAAATATCCCAAAGAATCCAGGAGACAATAAGTCTAAGACATTTGAATAGACTTAAAGTAGTAGGGCTCAGGACAATCCTGGAGGAGAGAAGGTTGTCAAAGATCCTCATAGGGCAAAGCAGGTGCAGACCTCACTTCCATTCTCTAGCCTCATCACAAACTTATGCAGGCAAGTCAGACCTTTAATTAATAAAATAACTGACATAGAGATCACTCCATCAGCTTTCACTAATATCCAGAGGATAGATCCTATGTTCCAAAGGGATGAAAAGGACCAGGCCAGGAAAAAGATGGTTGACAAAACACCAGTAGTTGATGTTAAGGCACCTGAGTTTGGACTACAAAGCTAGCACTCGAAGTATTTATATCTTCTTTCTCTCTCTCATTACCTTCCTCTCCTACTCCATTCCCTACTGCTGCTACACAGGCTAGACCTCGAGCTAAGGATGACCAAACCCCCATCACAAAAGCTACTATCTAGAGTATTGGATGGTTAGCCAAAGTGGCTGACATTTGGGCCACTAGGGTTGAGTCTTCCTTGCCCAAGATGATTGAAAGGGCCATGGCTTCTTCATTGGCCCTATGTATTAAGGCTGAAAATAAGCAAACGGGGTTGATTGAGGCTTCGAAGCTAAGTATGGATAGTCTTGAGGTGGTTTTTGAGGATCCTTTTCGGCTTAGAAGCTAAGTATGGATAGTCTTGAGGTGGTTCTTAAGGATCCTTGGAAAGAGTTGGCAACTTTATCATAGACGGTGACTACCGTGGAAAAAAAAAGGTAGGAGTTATGGCTCGTTAGCTACAAAAGCTGACATTCAATGCTTGAAAACAAAGGTGACATCTTTAAAGTCCACGGACGTTAATTCTTATTGGGATGGATTGGAAGTGCCACCAAGAGTTTATATAAATGAGGTTCTCGAGGGTATGATAGGAGTTGAAGTTTTGGGTGAGGATGATAAAGAAGACAATGTAATAGGTGCCCTAGAGATTGATAAGGAGGCCTTGGGAGATAAGCCAAGCTAGGTGGATCTTAAGGAATTGAAGTACTTAGAGGCAGAGATTATGAATACTGTGACCAAGGAGTCCCTCAAAGACACATCTACAATTGGCGCTTCAGGTGTGCATGAGCATGAGCTTGCGAGACTGATGATTAATTTGGATAGTACACCATAGGATATAGGCATTGATGCCCTCATAACCACTTCTTCAGCTCCATTACCACAACCATAGAAGGATTAACCATGTTCAGGGGGATTCTAATTCTCATTCCTTCCTTATTATGCTTACTTGATGTTGTTCTTGCATATTGAGCATAATATTCTCTTTTTAGGTGGGGGTGAGCATTTGGAAGTCCCCAATATTTCTTGAGGATGACTGACTACTATTTTTGTTATGATTTGGATGAGACAATGCTTATTTTAGTTTTTGTTGATGGAAATTTGAGATAATTTTTATCTTCTGGGTTGTAAATAATCTTTTATTTCAGGTTGTAATAGATTAGTTGTTATTTTGATTTTCTTTCTTTTTGATTTGTATGGATGAATGATTGTGAATGATGTGTTTAATATTTTTTGGCAAACCTTATACATATGTGATAAGCCATTCAAATGCATTTATTGTGTCTCTAGTTCTTAGCAATTCGAGTATCCATAGTCTATATCTTTGATTTGGATGGTCTATGGACGAGGAGCATGTCACTCACTGATTAGTCCCTGTCTTGAAAAATTGATGTCACTCAACCTGAATACTCAAAGTACAGGGGCGGTCGTCATCCCATATCCAAGCTTAATTTCTCACATAATCAACTCAATATTCCTCAAATATATTCATGGATTGATTTATCAAGAAAGGACCAATTAATGAGTACATGCTCCTTGTCTATGGCACCATCCAAATCAAAGATATGGAACATCGATGCCCAGATTGTTAAGGAATAGAGACACGATATTAATAGTCACATCCATTCAACACAAAAAGAAAGAAAAAAAACAAAAATGAACACTACTGTATTACAACCCAAATTAAAATTTATTTACAATCCAAAATGTTAAAAATTGTCGCAATATTCATCAATGCATCAACATCAAAATAAAACATCATTATCTCATCTAAAATAAAAAAAGTATCAGTCATCCAAAAGATAAGGAATTCTTCAAGCTTACCCCTTCCTATAAGAATAAACATTGTCCTCAATATGCAAGGGACAACCACAGAATAATCATAAGAGAAAGTAGAGAGTATGTGAATCCCCCTGTCAGGTCAATCCTGCTGTGGTGGTAGTTGAGCTGGAGGAGTAGTTATGGGGGGCATCAATGCCCTGATCAATTGGTGTGCTCTCAAGATCAATATCATACCTCACGGCCTCAGGCTCACTCACACCAGATGTGCCAACAATGGACTGGTCCAGAACAAATGCAACTTTCACCACATCCACGATCTCACTCTCTAACAAGTCTAGCTCTTCCTGGTCCTCTTGGCTCTGCTCTGGTCCCAATGTCTTCGCATCAGTCTCCGTGGTGCTCACCTCCTAGTTCTCTTCACCGCCATCATCTAGAACCTTTATAGTCAACTCCTCCCTTGGGATCACACCCTCATCCACCTTGAGTTATGGATCTTCTAGCCTATGAAAGAATGTACTCAAATCAGTGGACCAGAGGGATGCCACCTTCTTTTTCAACATATCAAGATCAAGTTTTAAAGTCGATGTGTCTATACTTCCACCACCTACTTTCTCAATCTCCACCACTCTATTTTTCAAGCTGGCTAACTCCTTTCAGTGGTCATCAATTATAGACTCGAGCCTATCCATCCTTAACTTGTGAGCCTCCATCAACTCACGCTAGTTTGCCTCAGCCTCAATACATAGCCTCAAAGCCTTGTCTATGGCTGCCTCAACTAACTTGGGCATAGATGACTCAACCTTAGTGGCCCAAAAATCAAATACTTTAGCCAAACGGCCAAATGCAAAAATAGTGGCCCTAATGAGTGGGGTTTAGTAATCTGTGTCGTCTACCTCTGTGGATAGAGTAGGAGCTAAAAAGGAGTATGAAGTAGGAGAGGAAGAAGTTATACCTGGCTCAGTACCCAGCTCTGCAGCACCAAACTCAAGGGCCTCAACATCGATAATCGATATTTTGTTAGCCAGCTTCTTCCTAATCTTGTCCCTTTTTTTAATTAAAACTCAAGCTTGCTTACATAGAGCTATAATGAAACTTGGAAATGGCAAAGAAGTTTGCTCTTATTTTGCCCTGGTGAGGATCTCTAAGGTGATGATTGATCTAAGATTCAACTTCTTTCATTCCATGATATAACCAACCAACACAACCCCAGTATGGTGAAGTATAAACTTATTCTGAGAAGGCATCAAATTTTTGCCAATGAATCAAAACCAAAATCATGCTGGTATGTTCAACTTTTTCTTCTCAACAATTGCTCCCAACCATGAGGGAGATGGAATTCCAATTAGCGGGGCCAACGAGGCTTTGATATCATAAAAAATTTTGAGATGCATTAGGTCTTTTAGGTAGCTTCGACTATAAAATTTACAACCTAAGATATCATTAATCTTAGTCTCTCTATATGGAACTTATATACCCTGAACCTTTACAATATCAAATGATTTTGACACAATTGATGCCTTATTTCTGCTCTTGGGAAGGACTTAGGTATAGGCTTCATAAAACTCTCGCACAAGACTAGACACATATAGGTCCCAGGGTTTGGTAAAGATTTGAAAATTGTGGAATTTAAGGACTTCCCATACTTCTAGGTACCAATCAATTACTCCCTTTATTGATAACTATTTTTCCTCTAGGATTGTCCTGTGCCCTTCAGCCTTGAGGCTATTTAGGAAATTTGGAGTAGTGATTTCTTGGGTTTTCCTATGAGGACTGTGAGATAGAGTCATGTATGGCCTTGGTTCTGGACTCATTTTTATGCCTCTTTTGGCTAGACTCCACTGTCAATGGTGATAGTCTAGTAGACTTGGCTAGAATATGCTTTCACTTAGTTATCCTACAAAACATACTCCAACATGGTGTGAGAGGTAGTTTGTAACAATTAGATGCAAAATTTGATCGGAAAAGAAACAATCAAAGTGGACAAGACTATTTGACTGTAGAATATACTTGGTGCTATGCCGAGCTGATTCTAGAGTAAAAATGACTATCGCCCTTTTGCACAAATTAAAGACTTATGGCCACTGCTCTTTTGGTGATATTCATGAACATTCAGTGATACACCAAATTGATTCAGTGCTGAAAAAGGTTCATCGCCGAAAGTTGAAGCAATCACTAAAGAAGATTAGTCAATTAAGGTGGTGCATGTGATAACTAGGTGCGTCGCTGAGTGCACTTAGGCGGTCAAAATGACCATCATCTAAGGTGACTGGCAAGGCCCTTCATCTATTAACTAAAAATTCAACAAATTTCCACAGATTACGTGGATAAAAGTCACATTTTAGCCCACCACAACACATCAATGCATGCTTAACTATTATTATCACTATCACATGTAAAAGTTGAGTAAAGAAAAAGAAAAAGAAAGAATAGAGAGGAGCCCTTGAATGATGAGAAAAAGTAGAAAAGATCCAAAAAGTTGAAAAACAAGGAATTGAAAAGGAACTTGTTGAAAAACAGGACCCTCTAAAATTATTGAAAGATTGTGCAAAAAAGGAGAGACAAAGGATGGAAAATGAAAAACAAAAAAGTGTTAATTGGAGAAAAAACGAATGAGGATCAAAGGATTCATGAGCATGAAAAGTATGTGTCAAGTTCAAGGAGGATGATCCACTATTATCCATATGCTATCCTAGCCATCCTTAGCCCTACATTGCAACCCAAATAAAGTCCTTTAGGATCCTAGTCCAGATGCAATCGTGTGAACTCTGATTCAGAATAAGGACAAGCTTTTGAGTTGAAGCTTACATTCCATTTATCATTTGGGAGAGTGAGTATTGAAGAGATCCTTGGAAATTGTGTCCTAATCTTGTTAATATAGGATCTTTTTTTGCATGAGGGGAAATGGTGATGCTTTTAGGCAGTGATTAGTAGTTGCATGATCAATTATGAGCATAGCCACGTCTTGAGCACTCCTTAGTCACCTCTTGAGCTTCAAAATTGCATAAGTGGTTTGTGAAACCATCGAGGATGGACGACAAAGGTGGAATTATATGTGTTGCTCCCTGTGGACCTATTTGTAATGTTTGAATTGGACTAATTGATGTTTTATTTTCTTAAGTGCAAGCAAAAGGTTAAGTTGGGTGTATAGATGAGTCTATATCTTGGACTCAATTAGGGCTTAAAATGTGAAGAAATGTTGTCCTCTATGTGTTATTATGCTCCATATGTTGATTAAATTATGTGTTTCATAACAGAGTTGGGGATAAAAGTACATAAGTAGACAAACTCAAGAAAACAAAAAAAAAGGAGCAAAAGTGCTTGAAAGGCGGTCAAAAGCAGAATTGTCGACATATTCAACGGATCGTCAAAGATCCAATTAGACCGCCTAATGTTACAATACCAAGCCATTAAGTCCATGATAGAAAGACAATGAATGAGGAGGTCTAAAGAATCACCAGGCATGATTGGCGATAAATAGAGACATCACCTAATATTATAGAGACTTGAGCCTTCAAAAGATGCAGAAGAAGGCAGTCAAGTACACATTCAGCGCCTCGCCGGAGTGCTTGGTGATAACTGACCTTGACCGTTGAATAGTAATTTAGTGCATAAACTTTCATTAATTTTCACAAACTATACAAGCTTTTTGGAAAGGACATTGTACAAAGCATTCCATATCAAAAATTTTACAAAGACCATACAAAGGGAGAGAGAAAGAATAGAGTGTATAAAATCTTCTTGCTCAAAAAGTATAAGGGTTTGGTGATTTCAAGCTTTAGAAAGAAGAAATAGAAGATATTAGTTGGAGTAATTCATCTTTTCTCTTGTAATTTATCTTACCCTTATACTCAGCTACTGATTATGGTATTATTTCTTTACTTTTGAACTTGAGTTGCTAAAACCCTAATGTTGGGGTGTGTATATAATATGTGTGTTTGATTTCTTAGCTGGGTCTATGATATTTTGATTATATTGATGTTTATCTAAGTGACTTTACACTCATTGCTAAGTTTCGTCTATAATTTTAAGGTTGCAAACTTGGAGTTTACTTTAGATATCTGATTATTACATTAATTTGAGTAATTAGAGTGTGCAATAGGTGTATTAGCTAGAAATCTTTTGGGTTTTCAGTTGAATGCCACAAACTTGGGTTCAATGGCTAAAGTATTAAGAGATTTGTTATAATTTCTCAGGATAGGCATGTCCTTGAGCCTTTTGCATGTGACATCATAATAGATTCATGTGAAACACCTTTCTATCGTAAAGGGAGTGTTCGTTACTAGAAACCCATCTTACTCACACATTTTTACTTCATTTAATCAAGTGTCTAGACCCAATTAATTAGGTTTATTCTCGTATTTTCATACTTTCGACATCTCTCTCAATTTGTTATTAATTTTGCAATTTAGAATTATTATTAGCTGAATCTTGATATTTAGTTACTCGCAATCCCCTATTTTGACTATACAAATACCCAGTTGAATGTATCACTTCACCTTTTGAACCAACATTTCCTGTGGGATTTCGACCCCAACTCTTGTTAGGTTATTATGCTGATAATGATCGTCCCTATTTTCATTTGTGAAGTAGGTTTGAACGTCAGTAAGTGATAAAGTTTATCAACCTAAAAAAGGGTAGAATGAGTGTGAGGGAATATGCCCTCAAGTTTACTAAGCTCTCTAAGTATGAACCTACTCTAGTGGCTGACCCCTATGCTAGAATGGATAAGTTTATCTCGAGGATCTCTGACTTGGTTATAATGGAATGCCGCACAACTATGCTTATTCGAGAAATGGATAATTCCAAGCTTAGGACATTTGTTGAACAGATTGAAGGGGAGAAACTCAAGGAGAGGAGAATGAGGGATTCTAAGAGAGCTCAATTTTATGGTAGATTCTCTAACGCTTGAAGTGGTGGTGGTAATAGTCACTTCCAACAAGGCCAAGGTTTAAATCTAAGGGTTGCTAGTGAGAAAGTACCTTATGTTAAGGCACAAAGTGATGATAGGCCAGCATATCCTAAATGTGAAAAGTATGGGAAGAATCACCTTGGAAGATGCTTGAAGGATTTGAGTGCTTGTCATAGGTATGGCAAGATAAACTACAAGCTTGCTAAATATCCTAATGTTCCAAAGAAGGGTCAAGGACAAATAGTTCTGTGTGGTCAAGGATAACCAAAGGCTCAACAAGATGTTGGTCCTTGCAACAACACGTTATATGCTTTCTGCTAGGCAGGAAGTGGAGGAGACTCCAAATGTGGGGACTGGTATATGAAAAGTCTTTGATTTTGATATATCTATGATGTGCTGTAAAAATAAAGCACATTTGATACATAAAACAAGGGACTTTGTAAGTTCTTAATGCGACATTTTATGGTTTTTATGTGTCTTTGTATGGTTCTTGCAGAATAGTTAGGTTGGCATGATTTTGAAGAAAAGGTATAGATTTTACTGAAGCATAGGACATACAAGTAGCCCTAACTACGAGTTGTAGGGTGTGTCGTAGCAAGAAACAAAGACCAAAATTAAAAAATCTACTAAGTGAAGGTCATCCCTACGAGGCTATCTTACGAGTCATAAGTCTCACTATGACTCTTATAGGTAGACTCGTAGCAGGAATCAGAGGGCTAAAATATTGGACAAAAAACTAAAGGCTAAGACTACGAGAGGAACATATGAGTCATAGCTTAAGTAAGGAATTGTACCAATGGGTCATACCAGTTGAGTTCAAGATGCCAAGAACCTGATATGAAACCCTGACTATGACTCGTAGGAGTCATACCTGCAAGACTTATTGGATTTGTAGGAACAATGAGTAGTTGATTTGAGATGACCTAGGTTTATTGAATTTCTATGATTGGGGTTTTGCATTTATTGTCTATTTCCCTTCATTATCATTGTTGTTTGGTGGTGGCTAATACCAAACCCTTCCTACTATCATGAGCCCGACCAAGGTAGTGATGAATAGGAAAAGGGAAGCAGATGATAGGATTTGATCGATGTCTACTCATCTAATCAACACAACCTGACCAAGGGGAGGTTGACTGGGACAATTGGTAAAGATTAGTTGGCACACCATGGTTGCCGACCAAGAGCCATAGTGAAATTTGATCTTCTCCTTCATAAGAAGGCTGGAAGAACCTAGGTTATCGTCCTGCATGCGACTTTTTAATTGTAGTTATGTTACCTAGGGTAACGAGTCAACGAACCATGGGGAATATAATTCCCATGTTGTACTTAGAATTGAGTGTTTTCCAGCATAGTAGTATAGTCGTAATTTTACTTTTGCTTTTGAATAAGAAAAATCCCCCATTTAGAGATTTTAGTTATTGATGCTTGAAATGATTAGTAGTGAAATCTTGTACTCAATCCTCATATTCCATGTGGATTTGACCTTAACCTTCGATTATGTTAATTGCTGACAGCGACCACTTTATTGTTGGAGCATGAATAACATCAAAATTTATGGCGCTGTTGCCAGGGAATACGACTAGGTTTTGATTTGAATTCACCATAAGTTAGTTCTAGTGTTAATTTCTATATTCTCATGTATTTTACTTATGTTTTTGTTAGTTGATTCTAATTACAGGTTAGTTGGCATTATGATTGACCAAAAGTTCTACATTGATAATGATTTGTGGAAAACTTCAAAGGCGAGCCCTGTTTTATGGGCAAGAGTTCAAAGACCCCCAAATTCACTTGCAAAATTTTATCCAAACATTGAGGGAGGTCCTTGGGACAAGACACCCTGCTTAGGAGGCCATGGCTCTTCAGATTTTCCCCATACTCTCCAGAGTGAAGTTGTGGAATAGTGGTCAATTCTCCCACCCGATGTTTGTTCTAACTAGAGGGAAGTACAGAGAGTCTTCCTCATGAACTTCCATAAGGAGTCCAACAACCAAAAGATACAGAATAACATTTGTAATGTCAAAAGAGTGCTAGGAGAACCTCTGGTAGTAGCTTAGGAAAGATACAAGCAGTGCTTGGCAGCGAATCAAAACCATGGTATGACTGATGATGAATTGGCAGTTAGTTTCTACTGAGCACTAACCTCCGAGCAACAAGGGAAGGCTGATGCATTATTTTGAGGGGACTGTTGGAAGTTCATAAAATGACTATTTAATGATATCACCAAGCATATGAACAAACTATCTCTAGTTGCCCAAATCTACCAACCCTTTCAAGGATAGGCCGGACTATCCACTAGTGCATGGAAGGGAGACCCAAGTAAACCCATGAGCGAGAATATGGCAAATTGGCCAAAGTTACTGCACCAGCATTACATTACTGATAAGCTGACAAGGATTGAGCATATGCTTGAACAAGTCCTAACAAGGTCAATGAGCAAGATGAGATTGTCCGAGAAATAAAGTTTGATGTCCTCAAATGTAACTACAAGGTGGAACAACAAACTATATCAATGCAAAGTCTTGGTGATAGGATGGACCAGCTTGCTAATCAACAAGATGCAGTGGGTAATGAATAAAGGAAGAGTAGAAGAAGCAGTAATGGGCCCTATGGAGAAGTCTGATTATCCATGATGGCATGATCGAGCCATGACGTTAAACAACTTGGGAGGCAACCCAAGTATCCTTTATATTCTCTACTAGTTTTAAGTTTATTTTGGTTGATTCAATTGTTAGGTAGCGGTTTGATGTTTATTTTGAATGTTAATACACTGGATTAGTTGTATTATCCTAGATATTGGAGTATTTTGAGTTTGGTTTGTAGGTATAAATCAAGAACTAAGGATTTGAAGAAAATAACACTTGGAGTAACCTCTACGATCAAGCCTACGAGTCATAGTGTCCATTACGACCAGTAGTCATGCCTTGTAGAGGGAAACAGTGAGCATTAGGAATTGGCACTTATACTATGAGCCAACCTTACGCCTCGTATGGTCTTCTAAGAGTCGTAAGTAGGGTTCGTAGTGCCCAGGTATGAATTTTTAATTCTTGCAAGTGTTGGGCCTACTACGAGGCCAGGACCTATGAGTCGTAGGACACCCTACGACTCGTAATCGAGGTCTCATAGCCCCAAACTGTAGCTTCTGAAAAGCTGACCCAATTTTATTTAAAAGGGGGTCAAATTAAAATTTGACCCCCAAATCTTATTTCCCAACCCTAAGATTGACTGATTCCCCTAATACTTTTCCCCTTTCCCTTTTCTGATTGACTTTTTCGATGACCCACGTCATATTTCGACCATTTTTCTGGCAAGCACTACAAGTAGGGTTTCAGCTCCACTCTTTTGTCTCACTTTACCCAAATATCATTTGTCTTCTCTCAAAGTATGTTCGTGGCTGAATGTTGCACATAAATTTTATTATTTTCCTTAGATTATATGATGATAGTGTGCATAGGGATGATAGTGCATATACCTTTATGTGAATGTTTGTCTAAATGTCCGAACTGGGATTGCCGATTCAAATTCCCTTATTGCTGCTCTAAAATTGTTAAAGCACTCTTGTTGGACTATGTAGTTATGGAAAGCTTACCTTATCTAATTGTTTGATCATGTTGTGAAGTGGCTATATGATATTTGGTTAGCATAGGGTTCCTGGTAGGTTTGAAATTAGGGTGTAAGTTGGTGTGTGAAAATGATCAATTGAGATGCCCTTTTGTAGGTTTGTTTTAAACTCTGTTATAACTCCCTCATTTCTGCATTGATGTTGATTTTTGTGAGTTTAGGGATCGATTGCTCTTGGGTATTTCTTGATTGTGATTGGGAAATATTGTTTAATGGTGATGGCCCTAAATAGAGCTTTTTAAGATGAGTTTAGCTTTGGGTTGTCATGTTTAGGTCCTGGATATGTCTTTGCGCTTACTCTATGTGTAAAAGCTTACTTTGTTATTGTTTGCTTGGGAGTGAATGAAGTGTGGTTCTTATGGCATTGATTGAGGGCACCACTGGTACTTGTTGCTTTTTCTGTTATGAGGGTTTCCTATGACTCGTATATAGTCCTATGGGACATAGAGGCCCCTCGTAGAAAGTAGCAGGAACCTATGGGTCCTTGACATATGCTATATGAGACCCATATATGAATCGTAATATTCACTATGAGTCATAGTGGGGAACTCGTAGGCATTCTATAATTTTAATTTGAAAACTAGGAATTGGTATGAGCCAGACTACCACTCGTAGGTCCTCCTATGAGTCATACCTATGATTTGTACCTGGGTTCAGTGTTATTCATTTTTAGAAAATTATGGTCTACGATGCCACAATAAGACTCGTAGGTGGTACGATTTGTATCTATGCCTCGTACCTGCAGACCTGCAACTAATTCAGTGCACTGTGTTTATATTTGCTTATATTGGTTTTGTTACTCTTTGTTTATTCTTCTTTGTGGTTTCTATCTATTTCAAACACTATGGTGCTTACATTATATTTGTGGGTTGACTCTTCAGGTGATATGGCTCCAAAAACTGGAAAAGAGGCTACTAAAACTCAAAGGAGACAGTTGAGGGATGACCTCTCTGAAGATGAAACATCTAAGGGCTCTGTGGAAGTTCACAGAGTCCAGATAAATCCCGAGTCAAATGTGCCTCTAACTCAAGCCCGTACTGCACAAATACTAATGGAAGTTACTAGTCCCTCTCAGTTTGAAAAGGACGGCAATAAAGATGGTTCAGATAACAATGGCTCACTTTCCAAGTCTGGTTCCCTTGAGGTATCTCAAGCTCAACATGAGGATACTGCTCTCCCATAACTAGTCAACTCTACTTACACAGTAAGCTCCACAGAGCCACAAAACACAAGATGGTATGTCCCAGGGATGAAAGAGATCTATGAACAAGGACTAGAGCTAAAAAACCAAGGGAGACCAGTGAGGAGATTCCACGAGAAAGCTAGATTAAAAGATTTAGGGCTAAGCAGTGTGCTAGGTTTAGAGGCTGAAATTAAGCGACATGGACTAGGTTGGCTATCATAGGTACTGGGGAAATATGCCCCTTATGTGGTTAGATAGTTTTATGCAGCCTACTATGCTACTATTCGTAGAGATCTATCGAGGATAAAAAAGCCCATTGAGTAGCTGTGATTGAGTAAAGTCTTGGTCAGAGGGGAGGTTGTTGATATCTCAGAGGAAACCATTCAGAGAGTGCAATTCGGGCCAAACTACAGAGCACTACATTCCACGGTGGAGTATGACTATAAGATTGCAGAGATGAGAGAGGTCGTGAATCAGAATGATGCCGGGCTAAGGACAAAATTCCTTAGATGGATATCAAGTTAAATTTGTGAGGAAGATGTTGAGCCAATATGGGTTACAAGCCACACGGAACAGATTCTGAAGGCCCATCTCTCATTTAGGGCAAAATTTTGGTGGTCCATTATTCGCTGGCGCATCAAACCCACTTTCATGGATAATGGGATCACATTTAAAAGAGCCGTATTATTGGCTAGCATCTTGGCAGGGTATAAAATTGACTAGGCTCAGGTTATGGTAGAATAGATACATTAGTCAGCAGTTCGTACTCAGCAGGCCTTGCCATTCCCCATTTTGATTCATAAGTTGTGCAAGGCAGCTGGGGTATTAATCTCTCTCCACTTGGACCCTCATGTAGAGGCGTTCCACATAATGGATCCCAGTCTGATCAAGGCTGACAAGAATCCTGTTGCCCTATAGAGAGTTGTTCCTTCTTCTATTTTAGAGCCATTCCCGGTAGAGCCCCCGACTCATACTGCACCTCCAACTACTATCGGCACTACCTTAGTTGCTTCAGAGCCCATGCCAACTGTGGAGATCGAGTCCACACTATCCTCCAGTACTCTGGCACCAATAACAACTTTATTACAGGTTGATTCTCTTACTTCTGTTGTTGCTTTTTAGGCATTATTATGCAGGGTGGCTATGGCAGAGTCCAGAATACATGCTCTATCTGCACAGGTCAGACCTTGGGTTGAATAGACTATACGGGTCTCCAAGAGAAGATGAAGGCATTCGCCCATAATCTGGTAGATGAGAGAGTTAGGGCGGTGGATGCCCGAGTAGATGCCATTGAGGTAAGAGTCCAATGGAGATTTAAGGGAGCTCGACCTACTGACACGAACGCTGTGACTGAGGAGTTTGCCAAGTTTAAGGCTTAATTATTATAGATGTTAACAGCTCCTATTGCAGTCCCAGAGGTGGCACTGGCTAGTGATAAGGCATTCGATTGGCTAGCTGACCGTCCAGACATCCATGGGAAGAGGCCCCTTGAGCATGATGCTGATCTAGAGCCAACTCAGAAGCGATCGAGATCGGAGGAGCCCATACTCGAGGAGGTAGTGTAGGAGTCACTATTGTTGGTCGCTATTCAGCAAGATTGAGACCAGCACACCCACATAAAGAGGGTAGCTCATAGATTGTTGAGGAGGAGTTGATGCCTCAGGACCCCACACATCGGCTAGAGACCAGTGTTTGAGGAACCATGATGTTTGACTTCTTTTAACCCAGTTCTTATTTTGTCATGATGGATACTTTATTCTTTTATTAGATAATCTTTTTATTATGTTGATTTTTGGATGTGTTTAAATATTTTTTATGTTGGATGTTATTTTTACGTATATTTTGGATGTTAGTTTTTGGTTTTTACTGTATATATGTATATATTTCTATATTATCGTGTTTTATTTTCGTTCTTGTCTTTACTTTGAGAACAAAGTATCCTATTTTGGTGGGGTGTGGGAAGCTATAGATTAAGGTGAAATCTGAGTGACCTCGAGTCCACAACTTCCCCTATTATTGATCCCAAGATTTTCTTGTCATGCTTCTTTTTCCTTATGGATGTTCACTTTTCTGGTGAACCGACATATTTAGTTAGTGTAGATGATGTGTAAATTCATAGTAGTGCTATCCATTGACATATACATAGTTTTTAGATGTGTTTTTAAAGTTTTGATGAAAAAATTAGGTAGCCTCAAAATTTTTGAGATTGTGATTATTGATGCATTCATGCATTTTGAGTATCTGGCAATGTTTGTTCTAATAATATGAAGGTAAGATGAGGCTTGAAGCATGACCTATGAGTCTATACTTGATTATGGATGCAATGCCATGTGTTTTGTGAGCTTATTTTATTGCATTAATGCATCTTGTATGGACCCAAAACTTGCCTTAGCATTCTAAGATTGGTTTGCTGATGTGGTGGATATGGAATAGATCTTAGACCTTTGTTCTTTGAGTGAAACCACTTTTAGCCTAAATAACCTACCAAATGAGTGAGTGGATCCCTTGTTCCAAACTTTTGAGCTTCTCATGTACTCACTCTTTCTTGACATTGCTGATTTAACCTTGATTGATGAAATACCTTGATATTGGCCTTGGTCTATCCTTGAATATGTGAACCTTGATTGAGGCTAAAGACCTAAGTTGATGGTGGCTGCAGTTGGTGGACCTGGTTTGAGGCATAGATATTGTGTACTTCACCTGAGGCTAAAATCCTAAGTTGAGAGTGGCCCTTATTGTTGTAAAGTAATAATAATAAGGTGGTTAGTTGGGAAATCAAGAAAGAAATGAAAAAGCATGAACCTAGTGAAGAAAGAGAAAAGAAAAAGTGCCTTCAATTAAGAAAAAATAGCAAACAAATGAGTTTGAAATTAAGGTACATTAAACCGAGTGAAAAAGAAAGAAGAAAAAAGAAAAGAAAAGAAAAGTGCCTTGAGTGAAGAAAAAAGTAGAAAAAATGAGTTTGAAATTGAGGTACAACTAAAAAAGAGAAAGAAAACACTCGAGAGAAGTTCAAAAATGGAGAATAAGGGTGGATTTATTAAAAACGGTTGGATTATGAAAGTAAAATGTTTTGGTAAACATGGTTCAAGGATAGCTTTTAGTCACTACTTGCCCAAAATACCATAACAAAGCACTCTTAACCTATGTTGCAAGCCTATAAGTCCTAAAGTGATCTAACCCCATTTTGTCACCAAGCTAGAAGATGAGTATAGAGGCAAGCCTATGGTGTTGGTCAGTATGCTTGAATTCGATTGTAAGTGTGAGAATGCTTCCTTAGTCCCTATATTCTAAATACTTTTGAGTGAATATAAGGGACTTCTTTCCAGTGAGGGAATGTGCACTACTTGAGTATCATATGACTATACTAACGATTATGGATGGTTGATGCTCCTTAGCTTGTAATAGTTGGATTGCTAGGTATCTCATTATGTTCTTGTTCTGCTTAATAACTTTGCAATCCTATTTTGTAAATCGCAGTTGGGTACCTCAATCAAAAGAGTTGTTATATATGCCATTAGTATAATTTCTATGTATTTCTCTTTGTCTACGTAGATTGAGTCGTCACTTGAGGACAAACAACAATTATAAGTTGAGGGTGTTGATGAGTTATCAAAACACAACACATTTGATGCCTAAAACAAGGGATTTTGTAAGGTCTTAATGCGACTTTTTATAGTTTTTAAGTGTTTTTGTGTTATTACAGAAAAGTTAGATTGGCATGATTTTGAAGAAAAAGTGTAGATTTTGCTGAAGTATAGGACATACGAGCACACGTATGAGTCGTAGCCCAAGCTACAGTCGTAAGGTGTGTCTTAGCAAGAAACAGAGATTAAAATTCAGAAATTTGCTAAGTGGAGGTCATCCCTACATGGCCATCCAATGAGTCATAAGTCTCACTACAACTCGTATAGGTGGACTCGTAGCAGAAATTAGAGGGCCAAAATGTTGGACCAAAAACTGAAGGCCAAGACTAAGAGAGGAACATATGAGTCGTAGCTCAAGCAATGACTCGTACCTATGTGTCGTACCAGTTTAGACCAAGATGCCAAGAACCTGATATGAGACCCTGACAATGACTCGTAGGTCATCTTATGAGTCATACTTGCGAGACTTATCAGCTGCCAACTATCTTTTCTGTGTAAATTCTAGGGTTATTTTATAAATACTATATATAGTTTAAGTTAGAGCTTTAGAAAGAGAGATTCGAACCATAGGAGTTTTTATCATCTTTGAATATTCTCTCAATAGTATTTTTAGGTTTTTAGCTTAAATTATCTTTTTCTCTTGGAAAACTCAATTTTGAGGATTGTAAACCTTGCTTTGTGCTCATTCTCAATCTATCAAGCTTTTTGTTTGCTACTTGTGGTGTCTTTAATCTTCATTGCTTTGGGTAAAATTCTCAATCATGTTATTTATTTGCATTTTTGTCATGAGTAGCTAAGCACCCACGACTTGTGGTTGTGGGAACCATGGGTAGTTGACTTGAGATGACCTATGGTTATTGCATTTCTATGATTGGGGTTTTGCATGTATTGTCTATTTCCCTTCATTATGATTGTTGTTTGGTGGTGGCTAACACCAAACCCTACCTACTATCACGGATTGGGGTTTTGCATGTATTGTCTATTTCCCTTCATTATGATTGTTGTTTGGTGGTGGCTAACACCAAACCCTACCTACTTTCATGAGCCCGACTAAGGTAGTGATGAGTAGGAAAAGGAAAGTAGATGACAGGATTTAATCGATGTCTTCTCATCTAATCAATCAAACCTGACCAATGGGAGGTTGACTGGGACAATTAGTAATGATTAGTTGGCACGCCATGGTGAAATTCGATCTTAACCTTCATAAGAGGGATGGAAGAACCTAAGTTACCATCTAGCATGCGACTCTTCAATTGTAGTTATGTTACCTAGGGTAATCGAGTCAACGAACCATGGGGAACATATTTCCCAAGTTGTCCCTAAAATTGAGTGTTTTCCCGCGTAGTAGTATAGTCTTAATTTTGCTTTTGTTTTTGAATTACAAACCCCTCCCCCATTTAGAGATTTTACTTATTGATGCTTGAAATGATTAGTAGTGAAATTTTGTAGTCAAGCCCCATATTCCCTGTGGATTCGACCCTAACCTTTGGTTAGGTTAATTACTGACAACGATCGCTTTCTTATTGGAGTGTGAACACCATCAATATACTTTGGTTGATCTGGGTGCAAGTTTTGTCTTTTGTCACCCCTTTCTTGGATACTAAGTTTGGTTTGTGTCCTGAAATCTTAAGAGAGTCATTCTCAGTTTATACTCCCGTGGGCGAGTCTATTGTAGCTCGTTGTGTTTATCAAGGTTGTCCTATTTCAATTTTGCATTAAGTCCTTCATTGTGATGTTGTTGAACTTAAGATGGTTAATTTTGATGTTATTCTTGAGATAGATTGGTTACATGCTTCGTATGCCTCTATAGATTGTAAGATATGAATGGTTTAGTTTCAATTTCTGAATGAACCTATTCTTGTGCAGGTGGGTAGTGACTTTGCTTTTAAAGATCGGTTTTCTTTTATCTGAAAGCATGTAAAATAATTTCTAAAGGGTACATCTATCATATAGTCAGGGTTAGAGATACTGAGTCTGAGTCTCCTACTCTTGAGTCAGTTCCTGTGGTTAGTGAGTTTCTAGATGTCTTTTCCAAAAATTTACTCGATATTCCTCCTGCAAGGAGAGTAGAGTTTGGCATAGATCTTATTCCTGATACTCAACCTATTTTCACTCCCCTTAACATATGGCACTCACCGAATTAAAGGAGTTGAAAAATCAGTTGAAGAAATTGTTAAAGAAGGGCTTTATTAGGCAAAGCATATTACCATGGGATGCTCAGAATTTGTTGGAGAAGGGATTTACTAGGCAAAATATATCACTAGGGGGTGCTCCTATTTTGTTTATGAGAAAGAAGGATGGTTTTCTTCGGGTGTGTATTGAATATCTATAATTGAACAAGGTGACTATAGGGAATAAGCATCCATTGCCTAGGATTAATGATTTGTTTGATCAATTATAGGATGGTACTCTCTTTTCCAAGATTATTTTTAAGCTGGTTATCATCAGTTGAGGATAAAAGAATGTGATATTCCCAAGATAGCTTTTCAAACTATCACTTTGAGTTTGTGATGTTGTCTTTTGGGTCGACTAATGCTCTGGCGGTGTTTATGTATTATGAATTGGATGCTCAATACATTCCTTGATATATTCATGGTTGTTTTTGTTGATGATATTCTAATTTATTCTAGGGCTGAACAAGAGCATATGGATCACTTGAGGTTGGCTTTTCAAACTTTAAGGGACAAGTAATTATTTGCAAAGTTCAGTAAATGTGAGTTTTGGTTACATGAGATGGCCTTTGTAGTATCTAGTGATGGTGTTAAGGTTGATCCAAAGAAGACTGAGGCAATGAAAAATTGGCCTAGACCATTTTTTCTTTCAAATATTTGGAGTTTTTGTGGGTTGGCCTATTATTATCAGAGATTTGTTGAGGGTTTTTCATCTATTGCTTCCCTATTGACTAAGTTTACTCAAAAGAAGGCCAAACTCCTATAGATAGATGAGTGTGAGAAAAACTTTTAGACTTTGAAGGATCATCTTACATAGGCTCATGTGTTGACATAATCGGATTGCTTAGATGGGTTTACGGTGTATTGTGATGCTTCTCAGATTGGTTTTAGGTTGTGTCCTTATATAACATCGCAAGGTGATAAACTATGCATTTAGACTTGAAGGTGCATGAACTAAATTATCCGACCTATGATCTTGAATTAGCAGATGGGTGTTTGCTTTGATAATTTGATGCCACTATCTTTATGGGGTTCATGTTGATATGTTCACCGATCACAGGGGATTACAATAAGTACTCACCCAAATAGAGCTAAACTTGAGGCAAATAAGATGGTTAGAACTTCTTAAAGACTATGACATGAGTATACAATACCATCCAGGCAAGACAAATGTTGTAGTTGATGCCCTTATTAGACTATTATGGGTAGTGTGGTTCATGTTGATGAGATGTAGGAGTTAGTAAAGGATGTGCATCATTTCGCTAGATCGGGTGTTAGATTGGTTGATTCTAATGATGGTGGCTTTCATGTTCAAGATGGGGTTGAGTCTTCTGTGATTGTTGATGTTAAAGCAAAATAAGATCTAGACCCATCATTGGATGAATTGAAGAAGTTGGTTGCCGAAAAGAAAATAGAAGTGTTCTCCCAAGGGGGAGATGGTATACTTCGGTATCAATATCGGTTATATGTTCCTAATATTGATGGCCTAAGGAAGGTGATCTTGAGAGAAGCCCATAACTCTCCATATTCTATATATCTAGGATCTAACAAGATGTATAGAGACTTGAAAGAGGTGTACTGGTGGAATGGCATGAAAAGGGATATAGCAAAGTTCGTATCATAATATCCTAACTGTCAACAAGTAAAGGTAGAACACTAAAGGCATGGTGGTTTGGCCTAAGATATTGAGATTCCTACTTGGAAGTAGTAAGATGTGAGCATGGAATTTGTGGCAGGTTTTCCCCATACCCGGATACAATATGACTATTTGGGTTATTGTGAATAGGATGACTAAATAGGCTCTTGCTTATTGGTGAAGACTACTTTCAATGCCGAGGATTATGCCAAGTTATATATCTAGGAATTGGTTAGATTACATGGTCTTTCTTTGTTAGTTATATCAGATTATGGTACCTAATTCACTTCTCACTTTTGGAGGTCATTTCAAAAAGGGGTTGGTACTGAGGTAAAGTTAAGTACCGCTTTCCACCCTTAAATCGATGGCCAAGCCGAGAGGACAAATCAAACTTTGGAAGACATGTTGAGGGGTTATGGGTTGAAGTTCAAAGATAATTGGAATGATCATCTACTGCCTATTGAGTTCACCTACAACAACGTTATCATGCTAGCATTGGACTAACACAATTTGAGGCCTTGTGCGGGAGGAGATGTAGATACCTAGTAGGGATGGTATGAAATAGGTGAGATGGCAATAACTGGCCTACATTTTGTGCTAGAGGCTATGAAGGTTGAAAATGGCTCAAAGTCGTCAAGAGTCTTATTCAGATGTTCAGAGATGTGATCTTGAATTTTATGTCGATGATTGGGTGTATGTGAAGGTTTTTACCTATGATGGGTATAAGGCATTTTGGTAAAAAGGGCAAGTTGAGTCCTTGGTGTGTAGGCCCTTATGAGATTATTGAACAAATTGGCAATGGGGCTTATAGATTGGATTTGCTTTGAGATATGAGTTCCATTCATCCAGTTTTCTATGTGTCTTGAGGAAGTCGGTTGGTGATCCTAGTTGAAGAGAACTTGACCTATGAGGCTATGCCTTTGGAAGGTGTTATGTTGAGGAGAACTTGACTTATGTGGAGATTTTGGCTGAGATCTTGGATAGGCAAATGAAGAGGCTTTGCAATAAGGATGTTGTTTCGGTTAAGGTCCTTTGGAGGAACCAATATGTTGAGAGTGCTACATGAGGATTAGAATTAGATATGATAGAGCGATACCCCTATTTATTTATATCCACTCAAGCCTTAGGTATTCTTCATGCTCAAATGGTCCTAATTCCTTTATTTGTGTGTCCTCGTGTAATGACATGCATATATGTGCACAAAACTAATTTAAATGATGTTTTTAGCATGGATTTAATGATTTCATTTTTTAAATGTTGACTTTGTAATATGCATTAATGTTGAGTTGTTTCATGTTCAATTCAAGGATGAATGTTCCCAAATGAGAGATAATGTAAGGATCCAGACTTCGTACAACCTTAAAAAGGATAAAAATCATGTTTTTGATAGTTTTTGGACTACGGTACCCTCCATGGTCACCTCTATGGCCCGTGGGTGCACTCCACAGACCGTGAAGGGTGCCATGAAGGTGGCCTTGGTCCTTCTTGGGCTAGTTCTTGACAGCCTTAAGGATTTCAAGTGAAGGTTCCACCACTGAACCCTCTACGCATTGTGGTGCCCACCACAGTCTGTGGAGGGCAGTCTCCACTTGGCGTCCTCATTTTCTTCTAAGGGTGCACACCACAAACCCCTTCACGATCCGTGATTCACACCATGACATGAAGGGGTGTGCCGTACAGTGAACTAATGGTGGCAATTGGGCAGGTTGGGTTAAATCTAAATGGGTTATAGTGGGTCAAGACCCAACCCGATCCAAATTTGCTTGGGTCAAAATGAGTTGAGTAATGGGTTATAGAGTAGGTCAAGACCCAACCTAACCCAATTTTAATAAATTTTACTTATTTTATATATTCTTTTTCAATATTTTAGTACTTCATTAAATTATATGTTTCTTTATTATGGCTATATAAAACATATCAAATTAAAAAAAAGTATTTTGAAAATATTTTAACAAGATATCTCTCGAATTAATTCGGGTTGCATATCAACCCAATTTTAAATGTGTTGAAATGGGTTGGGTTGAGATGGTTTGAGCTAATAATTTGGCGGCTTATTAACCTGCCCAAACTTCAATGGGTTGGGGCGGGTTGGGCTTAATTTTGCCACCCTTACAGTGAACCATAGCAATTTTTGGCCCCATTTAAAATAGAGTCATTTTGATAATTTGGCTTAATCCCTTGGTCTTTTAGGACTTTCCTGCACTCCTTTACACTCCTAAGTCATTGCTTATGCCTTTCATAACACTTCATGCATGACCTAATGACTTAGTCTCAATTCCACCTTCCAAAAACACTTTCTAATTCCTACACTGAAGTTCAAGCGAAGGATTCATCTAAGGCACAAGGTTCAAGCTGTTTTCTCTCAAATTCTTTGATACAAGCTTAAGTATGTGTGGATTCATTCATAATTTCCTTTCAACCACGAATCCCGATCTCTTTTCATGAATTTTCATTAACTTAAGTTATGATCAAGCCATGAATTTCATGATTTAGGTTTAAATTGTTGGATTCATGTTATGGGTTACATTCAATGGATAAATTAAGCATAAATCAAGTCCTAATTACTAAATTACATAGTATTTCTTGAGATTTGAACTTGAATGTTGTTATGAATTATGAATACGTGCATGGGTAAATTCAAGTGTCATCTAAATGTTGATTTCTTCATGGTTTATGCTGGTTTCCATGCTATTACTATGTTTTAAGTATGAATTTCAATTACCCATACTTTACCCTTCTTCCTCATGTCATGAGCATTGAGCATGCATGAACAAATCTTTCTATGAGGTTTGACATGGAATTGACTATCAATTATGGATATGATTATTATTTCAAGGTAAGTATGGTTATGACATGAATGTGAACACAAAGATGTCTATGATATGGCTTAAAGCACTTATGGTATACACCATCATGTGCAAGTTATGAATGAGCTATTCCTATGCATGTTCTCATGATTCGAAGTATGAATTGGCTTTTAAGCCCAAGTATGCATGACTATGATTTGAAATGACTTTGATCCATATACTCAATCAGAATGTCTATCTAATGCAAGAATAAATAGTAAACAAGTGACCCATCAACCAATCAAACCTCATCAATCAACTCAATTCATCTCAATGGAACTCAACTCGACTCAACTTAACTCAACTCAACTCAGAGTACTCAAGGTAAGAACTTTCTAGGAGTTTCTCTTACCCGAAAACAATCACTTATGAGCTAGTGATTGTACAACAATCCCATTGATGTTGCCACAATCATTCTGCACTTTCCAGGTAAAGAACACCTATGATCTACAAGGGATCTAACCTCTAAGGTACTCTATTAATTTCAGGGAATTTACCTCAAGAGGGACCATGTAATGTAATGGTTAAATCCTCAGCTATGCTTGGCAACATAGTTAATAAATGCGAGCGGGACTCACTCTTACCCATTTTGGTGCGATACTCCTCCCAAGACTTAATGCTCATAAGACTCTTTCTTATTTCAATTAGCCTCATGGACGACTCATCAACTCAATTAGTGTTATGAAGACTCTCATCATCTCATAAAGTCAAACTCTAAAGTCCTCTAATATTTTCAGGGACTTTAACTTATCTCAATTAACTTAATTCTCATTCAAGGACTCAGATCATCTTTTAGAAGAAATCATTTAGACAGAACTCAAGAACTCAATTATGAGGACTCATAGGATCATCAAGCTCAATTAACTCAACCTCATGCTCACATCAAGATCACCATCAACATACTCAAGCCAAGCCTCTAATCTTCATCCCTAGTTTCATTCATGCATACTTTTGTGATTCAACATATAAGGTTTATATAATATCTCATTAAAAGTATTCAATTCAAGAAAATAAGCTTGTGATGATCATCAACATATGAATATAAATATAATAGATATAAATTTCAAGAAAATATTTCCAGAAACATATATGGGG
The DNA here is from genome assembly GCA_000787875.1 of Solanum virginianum. NCBI lineage: Eukaryota > Viridiplantae > Streptophyta > Magnoliopsida > Solanales > Solanaceae > Solanum > Solanum virginianum. The sequence goes on from DF358468.1 coordinate 87,939, forward strand.
ACTTATGGACTCTCAACTCCTCTATTACCATCAATGGGCACATGGGAGAACAATCAATCCTCAAGAACTCTCCTTGAACTCCTCAATTTCTTGCTCATCTTCTTTTCTTTTTAGCACTAGTCTTTTTCAAGAAAGGGCTTAGAATGGGGTTTAAAACCATTTTTATGCTCAAAATGATCCATTGAGATCGTATTTGGAGTTTAGAAGGGGTTGAGAAAGATCTAGAATACACCTCACAAAATTTGAAAAATAGTTCACCTCGAAACTAGGGAGTCCATGATGTGGACTTGCTCATTTTTTTGAGATTTTCATCAAAAATTTCCTAAACAAGTTTTCTAATCTTGAAAAAAAAATTTGGACAAAAGTTAAGTCTTTGTCCATAGTAGGTGCGTGTTGTACACCTGTCGCATACCCTCACTGGAATTTATTTTCGCATCGAAAAATTAACTTTTGATCCAGTTGCTTTAAAAATCAACCGAGACCAATTGCCCACTCAATTTGTTTTATGCTGGTCGCATATCTGGCCTCAGATCTGTCATCAAAGCCTGGGAAGAAGCATTATGAGCACATCTCTCCTCCATGAGTATTTTGGTAATTTTACTGGATGCTACATCATCTCCTCCTTGGGATCATTCAATCTCGAATAATGAGTAAAGGTGGACATCAAAGCACGAATAGGCTCAAGACTCATCTCAATACTCTCTCAATAACTCTCAACTGCTCATCAACCTCAACAAACTCTACTCAATCTTAAGAATAGACATATCAACTCAAGAATAGAGACATCAATTAGTCAAGGGTAAGAACATTACCTTCAATATTCTCATCTTTGGGCATGAATAGATATGGATATTTAGCTCTCATCTCTTCCTCAGCTTCCCACATGGCTTCCTCAAGGAATTGATTTCTCCACAGGACTTTGATTGAGGGGTGGTTTAAAGTTGGAGAAACCACCCAATTGGCGATCTACATCTCCTCCAATACAAAGCTTTATAGGGAGCCATTTGAATACTTGCATGATAACTATTATTGTATGCAAATTCAATCAATGGTAAGTAATTATCCCAATTTCCTTTGAAGTCAAGGACATAGGCTCTCAATATATCCTCTAATGTCTGAATTGTACGTGCTGCGTAGCCATCTGTCTGTGGGTGAAAGGTTGTACTTAAATTCACTTTAGTACCCAATCCCTTCTGAAAAAATCTCTAAAATTTATAGGTAAATTGAGCTCCTCTGTCCGAGATAATGGAAAAGGGAACCCTATGCAACCTTATGAATTCACAGATGTACAACTTTGCATACTCCTCTACAGTGTTAGTTGTCTTAACCATTAAGAAGTAAGTTGATTTGGTCATCCTATCCACAATCACCCATATCGAATTATGCTGCTTTCGAGACCTCGATAGACTGGTAATGAAGTACATGTTGATAATCTCCCACTTTCATTCATGAATATCAAAGTTTTGAGCTAATCCACATGGTATTTAATGCTCAACTTTAACTTGTTGACAATTGGGACACTTAGAAACAAGCTCAGTAATATCCCTCTTCTTTCCTTCCACCAATAGACCTCTCTTAAGTCGTGGCATATCTTAGTGGAGCTAGGATGAATGGAATATCTAGAGCTGTGGGCTTCACCTATATCCTACCTCGTACTCTATCAACATCTAGAATGCACAACCTACTTTGGCACCTTAACACTCTATCTCCCCCATTGGAGAAGACCATCATCTTTTGTTTGTGATAGTCTCCTTCAATTGAAGTATGACAGGGTCTTTTTCTTGCTTTTCTTTTACCTCTGCTACTAAGGATAAAGTAAACCTGTTCTGAACATTAACTCTAAAATGTCCCTCATGTGCTTCAGAATGCACCATAATCTTAATTTACATATATCTCAAAATTCATGCGTGATTTTGAAAATCCAATTTTATATTCTTGATTAGGGGACAAAATTGAATGAGAAATGGGTATAACTTAGATTTTAGAGGACTCATACCAAAAAGTTATTTTTGCTAATTTTTTGATTTTTAGTGGTCGTCTGCACCATGGCCGCGACACTCTACGGATGCGGAGTAGTGTATTTTGCCAAGCACAGTTGGCCCACATTGCACCAGGGGTGCAGACCAGTGTAACATTTTTCTTGGTATTCTTAATTCATCCAAGGGCATTGGGGTCATAGCCCCATGCCCACTTAAACATGAAATCACCCATACTTAGCCATTTTTTCAACTCTGTAACTCACAAAACCCTCTCTAAGACTCTATCAATCCTCTCATTCAAATCTAAGGATTTCAAGCTCAAATTTGGAAATCAAGGACTTATTTCAAGCTCTAAGTCTACTTCAAGTTCATTTTAAGGAATTCAAGGTTAGAGGTATGTGGGTCTTAATCCATGGGTCCTTTCACTCATAGAGCCCAACCCTCTCTGTTGATGAAAATTGCATGTTATCAAGTTGTATTACCTATGGGTATCTCTTATTATGAATTATGAATCATGTTGGGGTTTTTTTCAAGTATTGATTGATTATGCATGAAGGTCTATTTTAGGCTTATTCCATGAACTAATTTGTCTATTGAGACTAAGTATGTTTTGAGCTATGAAACTATGAACTATTATGAGCTTTTGTGATGGATTTCAAGGTCCCCTACATGAGGGTTTTACTACATGTTGGTGGGTTGATTTGCATTGAGTTTACTCATATTATTTCAATCTTGAATTGCATGATTTTGAACAAGTATCATGAACCCACCATGATTGCATCGAGTTTACTCATCTTATTTTACTCTTAAATTACATGATTTTGAACAAGTATCATGAACCCACCATGTCTTTGATAAAATGATATAATAAGAATTCTCAAGTTATTGATGATCTATTACATAATTTACAAGTCAAGTGACTTTATGATGATTAAGGGCTTTCAAGCATTCATGAAAAGTATCTATGATGTTGCAAGTATCAAGTTAAGCTCTATTTCAAAATTTTCACTTCTTGTGAGCCATTCATGTTAAAGTAAGGGATCATGTATGATTATTATCTACTCTCATGGTCAAATTAGGGTCACTATTAGAAGTCAAACATGCTTATGAGCTACTCAAGTCATGTTATCATGTCTCTTACAAATTATTCATGTTATGATAAAAGTATAATTATTTCAAGTATTCCGTGGGATTTGACTTAGCACCAATTGAGGCTTAAGATGGAGGCTCAACTCAAGGGATCCTTATATAAAGTCTTTAGTCTCTAAATTATGTCCCACCATAGGATTATACATGATCTCTCTTGTGGCTTTCAGTGGATCCATCTAGTTATACCACACCTTGTCGAGGGAGTGACATGTCTTGATCATCTTGACGAGGGGGTGACATGCCTCGATAACCTTATCAAAGGGGTGACATGCCTCAATGACCTTACTAAGGTGGTGACATGCCTTGGATTCCAAGTAGTATCTCACTTGATCTATGTTGGTTAAGGTCTCTTCCCACACATGTGTTATATAGTTTGCAAATTGAATGTTTTACAAGCATGTTTTATTATAAGCATTGATCATGCATGCCATGTTGAGATTATGTATCCATTGCTTATGAGTATGCATTTTGAATATATTGGCTTATGTTTTTGTTGCATTGCACCCCGCATACTTAGTACATTCAAACGTACTAATACATCTTCTATACCTACATGATATCACCATGTAGGAACCAGAGCTATTTTTGATCATCCTCCTCCACGTCGCTAGTTTGATTCTTGGAGAAAGCTTTGGTGAATCCTCAACTTTGAGGACAATATCTACTTATTTCATGTTATGTTGAGACTCCTTCTTATGTTGAATACTTATTATTATGAGGGTGAGCCCAAGAAGTGTCTTAGCCCCTGCTCCATTCCAAGTTAGAGGTTTTATTGGATAATATGATGTATTTATGCTATGAACTTGACTCTTTTATTGCTTTTATGAATATCAAAATTTCCCTTAGTCCCACTTCCCTTTTTATTATAACTTGTGATGCTTATTCTTGCTTCTATGACCAAGGATGTGTGATTGATATGCTAAGAGGCTTGTTTAGGGTCCCTTTGGTTTCCCCATTTGCCATGTCACATCTAGGCCCTAGGCTTGGGTCATGACAAACTCCACCTTCATCATTCTCCTCAAGTTGAACTCCTAATCGAGCCAATCGATGCACTTCCTTTGCTAACTCCTTCTTTCCTTCCTCAATATGGGTAGTGCTACCCATTGATAGCCTGCGAAGAGCATCAGCAACAATGTTAGCTTTACCTGGGTTATAGAGAATGCTCATATCATAATCATTGAGAAATTTAAACAATATCCTCTATCGCAGGTTGAGCTCTTTCTGATTGAAGACATACTACAAGCTCTTGTAATTAGTAAACACATCCACATGCACTGCATATAAGTAGTGGTGCCAGATTTTAAGTGCAAACACTACCGCTACCAACTCAAGATCTTGGGTTGGATAGTTCCTCTCATGAACCTTAAGTTGTCTAGAGGCATAGTTTATCACTTTCCTTCTGTACATCAGCACATAACCCAATCCAACTCTTGACGCATCATAGTATATCACAAAGTCTTTTGTCCCATTGGGCAAGGTTAAAATTGAAGCAGTAGTCAATCTAGTTTTCAACTCTTGGAAACTCTTCTCACATTAATCAGACCATTGAAACTTGACTTTCTTTTGAGCCAATTTGGTCAATGGTGTAGATAGGGAAGAAAATCCATCAATAAATATGCGGTAATAGTCTGCCAACCCCAAGAAACTTCTTATGTGAGTTGGAGGGTTAGTCTGGGCTAGTTCTTAACCATTTCAATATTTTAGGCATCTACTGGAATACCATAACCAGAAACAATGTGGCCTAAAATAGCCACTGACTTAAGCCAGAACTCACATTTAGAGAATTTTCATACAACTCATGGTCCTTAAGGGTTTGAAGGATAACTTTTAGGTGACTGGTATGCTCCTCATTTCTCAAATACCCTAAAATACCATCGATGAGTACAATCATAAACATATCAAGGTATTTTCCGAACACCTTATTTATCAAGTCCATAAAGGTTGCAGGTATATTTTAGACATGACCAAAAACTCAAAGTGGCCATATCTGATCCTAAATGCTGTCTTTGGAATGTCACATTCCCTGACTTTCATGTGATGGCTGCAAGATCTGAGGTTTATCATTGAGAAATAAAAGGAACCCTAAAGTTGGTCAGAGAGATCATCTATCCTGGGGAAAGGATATTTATTCTTTATTGTGACCTTGTTTAGTTGCCTATAGTCAATACACATTATGAGAGGCCTATCTTTCTTTCGCATGAATAGGACAGGGGCACCCCAAAGAGAAACACTTGGCTTGATAAAGCCCTTCTCTAACAAATCCCTCAACTACTCTTTTAACTCTTTCAAATTAGCGGGGGCCATCCTATAAGATGGAATTGAGATAGGCTAGGTATCAGGAAGAATATCAATTCCAAAGTCAATCTCACTACCAAGAGGGACTCTAGGAAGATCCTCAGGAAACACTTCAGGAAGCTTATACACAATCGCGACTAACTCAAGAGTATGAGACTCAATATCATTAGACTTAACTCACACGAGGTGATAGATATAACCTTTGGAAATTAGTTTTCTGGCCCTAAGGTAAGAGATAAACTTTCCCTTAAGTGCGATAGAATCACCCCTCCACTCTAGAATCGGTTCATTCAGGAATTGGAACTTAATGGTTCGGGCTCTATAATCAATAGAAGCATAATAGGCATGAAGCCAATCTATACCAAGGATTACATCAAAATCAGTCATCTCTAACTCAACCAAATCAATAAGAGTATCCTTATGATGGATAGACACCACACATGCTCCATATATTCTCTCAGCTTAGATACTCACCTAGTGGAGTAGAAATATCAAAGGGTTCAAGAAGACTCTCAGGGGTTTTGTCAAATCTACTAGCCACATAAGGAGTTACAAATGACAATGTGGCACCAGGATCTATCAAAACATAACAATCAAGAGTAAAGACTTGAATCATACCTGCCACAATATCTAGGGAGTTCTGCTGATCTTGGTGACTACCCATGGCATACAAATGGTTTATGGCTCTGCTTGCACCTGATGTAGTACCTTTCTAGATTACTCTAGATGGTGGGACAAGTGTAGAAGATTGAGCCTGGTTAGCTTACTTTGACACTCTCTCTAGAAGTGACCCACTTGGCTACACTTGAAGCATACATCACTACCCTCATGACATTTACCCAAGTGTAATCTGCTACCCTTATCACATAGTATCTTACCCCGTAAACCTTGAGCCACACTAGCCTATGACTAAGACCCATGGGCTCCAACATTATGAGACTCTAATCATTCATGGTTCTAGGCACAGGTATACTAGCAGATGATGGTGTTGGCCCTGACTGGAATCATTTACCATTCCCTCTCTTTCCAACCTCATGTCTGGATGTCTTAGCCCTTTTACTTCTAAACTCTTCTCTGTCATGTTGTCTCTCTTCATTAGCTTGTTACCCTTAAGTCATCAATATCCCAATGTCCATATCATTCACAAGCAATAGTCCCCTCCCATCTTTTGTTGGCCCTCTATTCAGCCCATCAACATACATCCCCATTCTCCCCCTTATGTCAGAAACCATATTCGGAGCATAATGAGATGAAGCACCCTAAGAACGCTTTCTCAAACACTATCCAAGTCAGAAATAGGGCTTCCTCTCCTCTACCCTTTTTCCATTGATCAAACCACAACCTAGCCATACCCTTAAGCTGATAGGCAACCAGTTTAACTCTGTCAACTTCGACCACATGCATCACCTAGAACACTTTCTAAAGCTCCTCCACATAGTTCTCAGGATCTATAGTAGATGCAGACCCTGGGAACTCAGGCAGATTCATCCTCAAGAATTCTCAGACTCTAGATGTGCATTGTGCATTCTGTTGATGTGGTGTCAAAAATACAGCACACTTGATGCCTCAAATAAGGGATTTTGCAAGTTATTAATGTGACTTTTTACGGTTTTTATGTGTTTTTGTGTTGTTCTTGCAGAAAATATGGGTTAGCATAATTTTGGGAAAAAATTATAAATTTTGATGAAGTTTAGCACATATCATCCACCCTACGAGTTGTAGCCTAAGCTACGAATCATAGAGTACCCTCATAGTAGGAAAATGTGTCCAAAATTAGTAATTTGCAAAGTGAAGGTTAGCTATATGAGGCTAGCTTACAAGTCGTATCTCTCATTATGACTCATTAAAAAGGGCCTCGTAGCCTGAAATAATGTTGCCAATATTTGGACCAAGAACTATAACTGGTGACTACGAGAAGATACTATGAGTTATAGATTAGACCATGACTCTTAGGAATGGATCATGGTAGTCAAGTCCAAAAAGCCAAGTGCTAACTACGAAAGCCCAAATATAGCTCGTGGGCCACCCTACAAGTCATAACTGCGAACCGTACGTGCTACCAGCTATATTTTCTATTTTATTACTAGGGTCTTTTTGTAAATAGTATAAATAGTTAATGATAGTGTTTTTGAAAGAGATTTGACACTTTACAGATTCTACATCAACTTTGAATATTCTTAGAGAACTTCTCCAGGATTTAGTGTAGATTTTAGTATTTAATTTTGAAGATCCATTTTTAGGGATCTAAAATCACGTGTAATCAACTTCCGTAAATCCAAGCTTGTGGTGTCAACATCAAGGTATTTTTTTTCTTTATTATTTTTGGGTAATATCTTAACCATGTCTTTTATATTAATTGCTTGTGATTTTGCCTTAACCATGAGTAGCTAAGCACCCATAACTTGGGGTTGTGGGAACCATGAGTATTTTACTTGAAATAACTTAGATTTTGTGCATTTCTTTGATTGGGTATTTGTATGTATTGTCTATTTCCCTTCATTTTGAATGTTGTTTAGTGGTGGCCAACACCAAATCCTATCTACTATCACGATCCCAACCAAGGTAGTGACGAATAGAAAAAGGGAAATAGATGACAGGATTTGATTGATGTGTTCTTATCTAATCAACCAAACCTAATGAAGGGGAGGTTGACTGCGACAATGCGTAACGGTTAGTTGGCACGCCATGGTTGCCGACCAAGTGCCATGGTGAAATTTGACCTTCACCTTCACGAGAGGGTTGGAAGAACCTAAGTTACTATGTTGTCTGGGTTAATTGAGTCAACGAATCATGGGGAACACAATTCCTAAGTTGTCCCTCAATTTGGTTGTCTTCTTGCATCTGTAGTGTAGTATTTCTATTTGTTCTTCATTTTAAATTGCAAACCCCCCATCCTATAAAATATAGTTATCGATGCTTGAAATAGTTGTTAGTGGATCAATATAGTCATGTTTTATATTCCCTGTGTATTCGACCCTAACCCTTGGTTAGGTTTATACTTCACTGTGACCACTTTACAATTGGAGCGTGAACATAAAAAATTATGGCGCCGTTGCCGGGGAATACGGCTAGGTTCTTGAGTTGATTTAACTATTAGTTAGTTCAAGTATTAATTTCTAGATTCTCTTGCATATTACTTTTGTTTTTTTTTTTTGTTTTTTATTATGGGTATCCAAGGAGAGTGCAGTGAGATTCAGCTCGAATAAGCACTTATTAATTGTTAAACACAATTGCTGAACAAAATCTCGTCATCACAGGAGATTTATCTCAATCATAGCAATGACATGTCCTGTTTTATGGGAAAGAGTCTGAAGACCCTCATATCCATTTACAAAACTTTGTACAAATATTAACGAGGGTGCTTGGAGCACGACACCCAGCTTAGGATATCGTGGCTCTTTAGACATTTCCCATGACCCTCAGATGTGACGCCACAGAGTGGTGGTCAATCCTTCCATAAGATGTTTGCATTGACTGGGTAAAGGTGCAAAGGGTCTTCTTTATGAACTTCCAAAAGGGGCCTGACAAGCAAAAATTACAGGATATGATTGCTAACTTTTAGCAAGTTCTAGGAGAGTTTTCAGGTGTGAATTGGGATAGGTATAAAGCGTTTCTGGGGAAGAAACAAAATCATGGTATAACGGATGATGTATTGGTGGCAAGCTTCTATCAAGCACTGTGCTACCGAGCAATAATTGCATGTCGATGCTTTATTTGGAGAAGACTGTTGGGCATTCTTGAGGTGACCATCTAATGAAGTTATTGAGTACATGGAGAAATTGTCTGTGATTAGCCAAGTGTACCAGTCATTTCAAGAATAACTAGTTATCTCTACTAGCTTGTCAAGGAAAGGCACTAGCAGTGTAAGAAAGGATAGTGCGATTAAATGGATCATGCTACCACACCAACAATGTGTCGTAGAAAAACCTTCTAAGGTTGAGAGTATACTTGAACAATTGATTAATAAAATGGACGAACAAGAGCAGATGCTGCAAGAAATTAAGTTTGATATCATCAAGATAAATTACAAGGTTGATTAGCAAGCGATGGTAATTCAAAAGATCGATGGCCAAGTTGAGCAAGTTTCCACATAGTTAGAGCATATTCAAAAGGACAAGAGGAGAGATCACAGAGGTAGTGTAAAGAGCTTATCAAATTTTGAGGAAGTCTGAGTACTCAAAAGAACTAAGTCAAGCCACGATTCTAAACAAGGCACTTCTTGGGAGGCAATCCAAGTATCTTTAATATTTTTTGCTTGTTTTAAGTTTATCTTGGTTATTTGAATTACTAGGTAGCAGATTGATATTTGTTTTGATTTTTAAGACATCAAATCAATTGTATTGTTTTGAAGATTGGTGTATTTTAGGTTTTGGTTTGTAGGTGAATTAAGTGCTAAAAAGTGTGAGGGAAATGGCATTCAAAGCAGCCTCTACGACCATGGCTATGAGTCGTAGTCTATGTTATGATCATAGTCATGCTTTGTAGAGGGAAACAGTGTTTTATTAAAGTTGGCACATACACTACGAGCCAACCTTATGATTCGTAGGGTCCCATACGAGTAGTAAGTGGGGTTCATAGTTCCTAGGTGTAATTCTAAATTTTTCTAAGTGTCGCGTCTGCTACAATACCAAGACCTATGAGTCATAGGGAGCCCTACAACTCATATTCAGGGTTTTATAGACTCGATATGCAGAATTTTTAAAGACGACCCACTTGAGTATATGAAGGGTCAAAATTAATTTGACCCCTAAATTTCCCCATTTTAAATAGTCACTTTGCCCCAAAGCTTTCCCAAAACCCTTTCATACTATTCCGATCTCACTTTTCAATGACCCACATCACTTTCCGATAAGATTTTTTGGCAGGTCCTTCTTTCTAGGGTTTCAAACCCATTTCTCTCTCAATGCATCTATTTATTTATCATTCTCTAAATTGGTAGGTTTCCTTAGTTAAATCTTGCACACTCGTGTTATGATTTTCGTATATTGTTGAATGATTGTGTGTTTAGTGGTAATATTGAGTAGACCCTTGAGAAAATGATGATCCAAATGTGTGAATTAGGGTTTCATCGATTAAATCTCCCTAGTGTTGTTTTGAATTGTGAAAACACTCTTGTTGGATTGTTATGATGATGGAAATCTCGCCATATCTAAATGTTGATCATGTTATGCAATGGTTATATGATGTTTGGTTGATAATAGGTTTATGGCGGGGTTGGAATTGGAGTGTTGGTGTGTGTTTAGAGTGATCTTTTGAGATACCCCTTTGTGGATTTGTTTTGAACCTTTTTAAACTCCAATTTTTGTGCGTTGGTGTTAATAATTGTGAGTTTGAGAAGTGATTATTCTTGGGTATTTCTTGAATGTGAAAGGGAAGTGTTGTTTAATTGTGATGATGAATAGATTTTTTGTGGTTTTTGACTTGGGTCAACATATTTGAGTAATGGGATTTTTCGTGTGCTTGAGATAGTGCTTAGTTCATGCTTCGATGCTTTTACATTACGAAAATTTTGTTATTTTGGATTGTGTGGCAACGTTACAGGCACCACATGTACCTTCTGGTTTTCGTTACGAGGACCACCTATGACTCGTCGGTAGTCCTACAGGTCATAGTGGTCCCTCTATTATGACCCAAGCCTAGGGCCTAGACGTGACACGATAAATGGGGAACCCGCAGGAACTCTAAATAAGCCTCTTAACTTATCATTACTCATCATTGGTTGCGGAAGCACATAAAAGACATAAAGAGCAAGAACAGGGGATAATGGGACTGAGGGGAAAGCTTGCACAACATCATAATCAGAGATAATGAGTCAATGCTCATATAATAGATATATAGCATGTCCAACACACACCTCTAATACTTAGATAAGAGCGGGAGCCAAGACAAAGAAACCGGGCTCACCCTCATAGTAAAAATAGAACCTAAAAAAGAATGTCTCCATACATAATAAGAGAAATATAGATAAACATCCCCAGAATAGAGGACTTATCAACTAGCTTGAGTAGTACCGAACTAGCCACATAGAGGAGGAGGATGATAAATTTGGGATCCTATTTGTACACGGTGATATCATATAGGCAAGAGTATGCGTTAGTACGTCAGAATATACTAAGTATGTAGGATACAATGCAACAAGAGATAGACATCATGATCAAAATGCATAACCATGGGCATTGGCATAATATAACAATATGGCATGTATGATTAATGCTCAAGTAAAACATGCTTAAGTAACTCGTACTTATATAGGATATCATATATGTAGAAGAGACCAAGAAAGATTTCTAAGTACAAACCCCTTGGTTGGTTGATGATGATCTCACCCTATCACCCTGATGATATGGTACAAACCCCTCACATGGTTGATGATAATCTCACCCTATCACCCTGGTGGCGATGTACAAACCCCTCATATGGTTGATAAGTACAAATCCCCTTCTAGGTTATCAAGGCACTAGCCCCTTGATTGGCTATCAAGGTACTAACCCCCCTCCCCGACAAGGTTACCTGGGCTCTTAGTCCCCCCAGATTGGGCATGGTCTAATGCAACATTTTAGATAGAATATATCATATACATTAACTCTTTTCAGCACCATAACATCAATCATATCATATCCCATGCTTTGGACCTTCAATTCATCAAGAAACCACACCCGGGCATTTTATCAAATACTTAGATGGTGTGTAGTGCTAATGTAAAATCATGCAATTAAAGAGTGAGTTCATGCAAGAAAATACATTGTAAAACCATCAATCAGCACCTTGCAACACACTCAAGCAATATACATCGAAACCCCTCTTCAATCCTCACATTTGATCCAAGATTTATAGCTCAAACCATAGCAAAACAATCACAATTTCATATAGCTTTAACCTAGTTCATAGACAAGTTTATACTAGTAAACCCATTTGTAAAATCATCTTTAAACCATGAAAATTGAGTAAAAAATAGATTAGGACACCATAGGTGGAAAGACCTAATGGTTGAAACCTACATACCTTAGCTTTGGAGAAACGCTTGATGAAGATTGAAAATGGTGGCTTGAAGCTTGAAGGAAATCCTTTGATCTGGAAGAGGTTTTTAGACTTCATTTTAGTTGTGAAAAATATGGCTGTGTTTGGGTGAGTATTGGGGAATGTTTAGGATGATATGAGGATGAAATATAACTAAGTATAGGTAAAAATACATTTGGGGACACTTAAACCCAAGACTTAAAAGTATTGGACCGAGTTGGAAAAACAGTAACCAAAATTGTACAGAGACGCGACACTGAAACCCCTATTGTTTTCAACTCCACTTGGAAAATCATAATTCAATTTGCTTGCTTAAAAATTTGGGTTATAACCATTTCCCACTCAATTTTATCCCCTTAACAAGAATATAAAGTTGAATTTTTGAAATAACAAACGAATTTTTAGATATATGGAAATTACGATTCCGGGCACTTCCGAGGCACATTTTCAGGAACTTTTTGGGGTCATTTCAATATCTCCCCCTTGGAAACATTCATCCCCGAATGTAAAAGAAATTTACAAGACAAGAGTGATAATAAACAAACCAGCCCCAATAAGAATGCAACATCACATTTAAAACACCATCCTAAAATCTCAACATAAGTGTAAAACCATCTTGAACTTGCCAACTGAAACATCAATGCATATGAATGACATTGGGGCTGAAATATAGGACTTAAAATCACATAGGGGACTTAGAATTAGTACCTTAGGCTTTAGTGGAGTGGAAAATATAAGGATACCACTTTTTCATGTCCACTTCGGCCTCCCATGTAGCACTTTCGACTTGTTGGTTCCTCCAAAGGACCTTAACGGATGCCACCTCCTTGTTCCTCAATGTCGTTACTTGCCTATCCAAAATTTGAACTGGGACCTTCTCATAAGTTAAGTTATCCTCAACAACAACCACAATGTCAAGAGGCACAATGGCATTAGGATCACTCACACACTTCCTCAACATAGAGACATGAAATACCGGATGAACCAATTCCATCTCACTAGGTAACTTCAACTCATAAGCTACCTTGCCAACCCTCTTGATCACCTCATAAGGACCAACATATATTGGACTCAACTTCCCCTTCTTACCGAAATAGACCATACCTTTCATTGGAGAAACTTTCAAATAGGCCCAATCACCCACTTTGAATTCAAGATCTCTTCTCCTCACATCGACATATGATTTTTATCGACTTTGGGCCGTCTTCAACTTTCCCTAATCATCCTAACCTTCTCAAGAGCCTCCATAACAAGATATGGTCCCAACAAAACTATCTCATAAATCTCAAACCATCTGACTGATGATCTAAAATGTCTCCCATAAAGAGCCTAAAAAAGAGTCATACCAATGCTAGAATGATAGCAATTGTTATAGGAAAACTCCGTCAAAGGAAGATGATCATCCTAACTACCTTTAAGTTCCAACAAATATGCTCTAAGCATATCCTCAAGTGTTTTGATGGTCCTCTTAGCTTGGCTATCCATTTGAGGGTGGAAGGGCATAGAAAGCTTAACTCTAGTACCAAGACCCCTTTGGAAAGATATCCGAAAATGTGAAGTGAATTGTGCCCCACGATCTAATAAGATGGACAAAGGAACCTTATGCAAACTTACCAAGTCATGAATTACAACCTTGCATAATCTTCAGCCCCAACTGTGGTCTTAACAGGTAGAAAGTGAGCCGATTTTGTCATCCTATCAACCATAACCCAAATAGAATCTTCAAATCTCTATACATTTTGGTGGAATTGGGGTTGGTAGAATAAGAAGAATTATGGGCCTCATCAAGGATTTCCTCCCTCAAACCATTAACACAAGGCATACACAACCTACCTTGGTACCTAAGGACACCATCTCCCCCTTGGGAGAAAATCTCAACCTTGCCCTCTTTCACCAAGGCCTTCAATTATAACAAGGAGGGATCAAGGTCTTGTTTTGCCACTACCTCATCAACCTAAAAAGACTTAGAACCATCAACAACAACCCATCATCACCAACCTCTTCCAACCTAACCCCCAACCTAGCCAACCAATGTACTCCATAGCCATCTCCTTCTCACTACCATCAACATGAGCTAGGACCCATGGACACCCTACTCAAGGCATCTACCGCCACATTTTCCTTACCCAGATGATAATGCACACTCATATCATAGTCTTTAAGAAGTTCTAACCATCTCATTTGCCTCATGTTGAGATCTTTTTGAGTGAAGATATATTGGAGGCTCTTATGATCGATGAACACATCAATATGCACCCCATATAAGTAGTGACGCCGAATCTTTAATGCAAACACAATGGCGGCTAACTCTAGATCATGGGTAGGGTAGTTCCTTTCATGTACCTTGAGTTGTTTAGAATCATAAGCTATGACCTTACCATTTTGCATCAACACACAACTCAAAACAACCCGTAAACCATCACAATGCACCACATATCCCTCAAACCCATCCAGTAGTGATAATATAAGAGCAGACACAAGCTTATCTTTCAATTATTGGAAGCTCCTCTCATATTCATCGATCCACACAAACTTAACCTTCTTTTGAGTCAATTTTGCCATAAGGGAAGCAATGAAGGATAACCCATTCACAAACCTTCGATAGTAACCTGCTAGGCCAAAGAAACTCTAAATATCTGACGAGGTCAATGGTCTAGGCAAATTTCTAATCACAATAGTCTTCTTAGGATCCACCTTAATACCATCCCAACACTACATGACCTAGGAAAGAAACCTCTTTCAACCAAAATTCACACTTTTCATACTTGGCATACAATTTCTCGTTCCTCAATCTTTCTAACAGAACCCTCAAATGACCCATATGCTCCTCCCTACAATGTGAATAGATCAAAATATTATCAATGAAGACTACAACAAAAGAGTCAAGGTAGGGTTTGAAAACCCTATTCATTAGATCAATAATGATGGTCGGTGCACCGGTCAACCCAAAAGTCATCACAAAAAACTCATAATGCCCATATGTAGTACGGAAGGCCGTCTTGGGGATGCCACACTCCCTCACCTTTACTAGTAATAACAATAAGGTGGTTAGTTGGGAAATAAAGAAACCAATGAAAAGGCATGAGTCGAGTGAAGAAAATATCATGACCCAAGCCTAGGGCCTAGATGTGACCGGCGAATGGAAACCCTAAGAGACCCCAAACAAGCCTAATAGCATATCATTACACTTACTTAGTTGTGGAATAAATGTAAAACAATGTAAGAAATATAAACAAGGGGAATTAGGACTAAGAGAGAGAGATATTTATACTTAAATAGATTGAATATCATAAGTGAGTCAAATCTCAAGCATACATAACATGTCCAACAATACCTCTACTACATAGATAAGGGGGGCAAGACAATCAACCGGGCTCACCCTCATATTTAATACATATATAAAAGAAAGATAGTCTTAGAATATAGTATAAGATAATAGTCATTGACTCCGGAATGGAGGACTCACTAAAGGCTAACTTGAGCAATTCGTCTAGCCACAAGAAGAACCAACAGGAGCTTCGGTTCCTACAAGGTAACATCATATAGGCATAGAGTATATGTTAGTACGTTTGAATGTACTAAGTATGTGGGATGCAATGCAACAATAGATAGGCTTCATAATCAAAATTCATATAATAGACAATAGGCATAGCATAATAAAATGGCATGTATGTTAAGTGCATAAGTAAAACATGCTTAGATAACTCATGCTCATATAGGATATCATATGTGAAGAATAGGCCAAGTGAACTACTTTCCAACTCCAAGTGTTAAGTGCATAAGTAAAACATGCTTAGATAACTCATGCTCATATAGGATATCATATGTGAAGAATAGACCAAGTGAACTACTTTCCAACTCCAAGGCACACCATTCCTTGAATGTTGATTGAGGCTTGATACCCCCTCAATAAGGCATCTAAGGATTGACACCCCCGCGTCAAGGTGATTAAGACTTGGCACCATCTCAACAAGGTGATTGAGACTTGGCACCCTCTCAATATGGTGATTGAGGCTTGGTACCCCCTCAACAAGGTAACCGAGGCTTGACACCCCTTCATCAAGGTGATTGAGATGTGGTATCCTCTTAATAAGGTGATTAAGGCTTGGTACCCCCTTAACAAGATAATCAACTTGCAACATCATAGATACTTTTCATGAATTCAGCACATGTAGAACATTCTTTCATCATCATAAAGTCATCATATACCTACATTTCCTCTCATCATTATATATCATATGTATACCATTATCTTATCATTATTCCATCTTTATTTCATCATTGTATAATCATCATAACACCATTCAACTCATAAGACATGCATTGGACCTTCAATTCCTCAAGAAACCCTAGCCGGACATTTTATCAAACAATTGGCAGTTGTGAAGTAGGGGTAAAAGACCACGCAATAGAAGACATTATAGGTCGTAAAGTGCTTTCATGAAGTTTGACAACCAGTTTTCCAAATTTGTTTAGGACTTTTTTTAATCATTACAATAGATGTTTTAGGTTATTTTTTTGAATTTCTTATCAGTTCACGTCTGTTTTCATTAGTTTCAAGTTTTGTACTCAGAACTTAATATTCCTAGAGAGAAAATTATGAGAGAGTTTTTGGGAACACTTGTGCTTTAATTCAATCTTCAAGCTTGTAATTTTCATTGACTTTGGATTTACTTGATCTTAATTCAATTGTGTAAGTGTTTAATTATGTCTTCTCAATTCATAATCTCTTCATCTACACATAGCATGAGTATCTAAATCCACAAGTAGGGTTGTGGGAACCGTCAAGAACTAACAAAGTAAAATTGGATAATTCACAATTTATGGAAAGTGTATATGCATGTATTAATTAATTCTCTTTATTTTGCATGTTTTCAAATTGTAGCCAACATTAGAACTCACCTAGTGTTACTGACTGGACCAATATAGTAATGAATAGGAAAAGAGATTAATTAACAGGATTCGATTTATGTGTTCTCATCTAATTAACCAAACTGGATCAAGGGGAGATTGTACTGGGACTTTTAGGTAATGATTAGTAAAGCACACTATAGAGATGGGCCAAGTCGCACAGTGAAATTCACCTCTTACCTTTGACCAAAGGGTTTGGTGAACTTAAATTATCGTCCTGCATGTTATACACTAGACAAGAATTAGGTTATCCAGGGATACTGAGTTGGGGAATCATGGGGAAAACAATACCCTAGTTGTTCTCTATAATTTATTTTTTCTCTTATGATAATTAGTTAGTTTATTTTCTCATTGATTATTGCAAAAACCCCTCTTTGGGGAATTGAGTCAGCTAACTACTTGGATTGCATATTAGTGAAATTGTCTTCAGTCTATGTATGCTCTATGGGTTCAACCCTAACCATGGTTAGGTTCTATTACTTGACAGCGATCGCATGAGTCGAGTGAAGAAAATATCATGACCCAAGCCTAGGGCCTAGATGTGACCGGCGAATGGAAACCCTAAGAGACCCCAAACAAGCCTAATAGCATATCATTACACTTACTTAGTTGTGGAATAAATGTAAAACAATGTAAGAAATATAAACTTTTTGAGAAGTGGCTAGCCCCTTATAGCTTATCAAATAGGTCATTCATTCTTGTAAAAGGATACTTGTTCTTCATGGTAACCTTATTAAGTTGCCAGTAGTTAATGCACATTCTAAATGAGCCATCCTTTTTCCTCACAAACAACACTGGTGCACCCCAAAGGGACTTACTGGACCTTATAAATCTCTTCTCCTATAAGTCTTTCAATTGGTCCTTTAATTCTTTCAACTCTGTTAGGTCCATTCGGTAGGGAGGAATGAGAATGGGTTGAGTGTTGAGGAGGAGGTCTATACCAAAGTCTATTTCCCTTTTGGTAGGAACACCAAAAATTTAATTAGGAAATACATCAAGGAACTCATTGACCACCAAAACCAACCCAATAGAAGGGACCTTTGACTCGACATCCCTAACCCAAACAAAATGGCAATACAACCTTTGAAAATCAACTTTTGAGCCTTAAGATAAGATCTGAACCTACCCTTGACCACTGAATCACGACCTTTCCACTCAAAGGACGGGTTTATCAAAGAATTGAAATCTAATCTTGCAAGTTCTACATTCAATAATGGCATGGTATGTATGTAATCAATCAATCCAAAGAATGATATCAAAATCTACCATGTCTAGTTCAACAAAATCACAAGGTAAAACTTTATGCAATTTAGACACGGGATAACCCATATAGACTCTTTTAGCAAGAATAGACTCATCGATTGGGGGTAGACACCTCAAAGGGTTCACATAACAAAGTAGGACATGTAAGAAGCCTATTAGCAATAAAGGGAGTAATGAAAGAAAGAGTGATACCCGGATCCAATAAAGCATACATATCAAAATTGTAAATTTTTAACATACCAGTAAAAACATCAGACATCTCACTAATCCCTTATCTCCCTTGAAGAGCATAAAACTAGTTATGGCATGCAGTACCTCCTTGTTGACAAACTTGTGCTCTTTGGTCACCATGAGTACCTCGTCCTTGAGGTCCGACATATCTACCCTTGTTTGGACAATATGCAACCTTGTGGCCTATTTTGCCATACCCGAAGCAAGAACCCATATTCCTCAAATATGCACCGCTATGATTTTTTCCATATGTTGGGCACTTTAGAAGAGTCATCCCGTCATTTCCACCTTGATCTCTCAGGTTGGGCTCTCTATCATTAGCAAATCGTTGGGCTTGGGCATTTGAGGACCCTTGGCCTTAAAATTTGTGGCCTTGTCAGAAATCATCACCCTTAGTACCTTTGAAGCCTCCCTCAAGTTGAGCCCTCTTGGAATCCCCCTCCTTCTCTTCCTAAGCTTCTCCTCCTGAAACAACCCCAAAAAGTGCCCAAAAACGTGCCTCGGAATGCCCAAAATTTTAAATTCCATATATCTCAAAATTCGATTGCTATTTTGAAATCCAACTTCATATTCTTGTTCAGGGGGTAAAACACTAGGTGAAAAAGGGTCTAACCCTAATTTAAGAGCGAAAGATTAACAATTATAAAATTCCAATAGTGCAATTTCCAGTGGGAGTTTTGCGTCGCCTCTGCGACGCGCCTTTGTTCATTTTGGGGACTATTTTTTTAGTTCAGTAAAAAACTTATAAATCTTGGGCCTAAGTGTTCCCAAACATGTTTTTACCCACACTTAGCCAAATTTCACCCTCATATTACCCAAAACATTCCCAAATATTAACTCAAATTTATATCCTCCGCAACAATTGTTGGGATGGACTTTTGTGGAAAATGAAAAAGCCCTTTATCAAATTGGAACAATTAGCCATATTTTCACTCCCAAAATCAAGTCCCAAACCCTCATCTCAAGCTAAGGTTTTCCTTCAAGGTTCTTCTTCAAGATTCAAGTCTCCATCTCCAATCTTCACCAAGTTCATCTCTAAGCTAAGGTATGTACGTTTCTTTTATGGGTTCCTTCCACCCATGATACTCAAGCCTCCTTTTTTCTCAAATTGCATGATTTAAATTTGATTTACAAATGGGTCATGCTTATTATGAAATTCACTGCATGCTATGTTAAATCTATGGGAAATTATGACTGTTTTGCTATGTTTTGAGCTATAAATCTTGGACCTATTGTAAGAATTGATAAGGGGTTTTGATGTATGTTGATTGAGGGTGTTGCAAGGTGTTGATTGATGGTTTTAAAATGGACATTTTTGCATGTTTTTATCTCTATATTTCATGGTTTTATACTAGCATTACACACCCTCTAAGTGTTCGGTAAAATGTCCGGATGTGGTTTCTTAAGGAGTTGAAGGTCCAAAGCATGAGGTATGATATGAATGATTGTATCATGATGAAATGAGCTTATTTATATGATATACTTGATATAAAGTGTTGCATTAGACCATACCCATTCCGAGGGGATAAGAGCCTGGGTAACCAAGGTGGGGGTTTGTATTCATCAACCATTGAGCGGTTTGTACTTCGCCACCATGGTGATAAGGTGTGATTATCATCAACCATGTGAGGGATTTATACCACACCATCACCAAGGGGTTTGTACCTTATATATCTAGCTTGGTATCTTCTACACATATGATATCCTATATGAGCATAAGTTACGTAAGCATGTTTTATTTAAGCATTGATCATATATGCCATATTGTTATATTATGCCTAATGCTTAATATTATGCATTTTGATTATGATGCCTATCTATTGTACACTTGGAACTCTTGGGGATCTTCTTCCACCTTTGAACCATAGAACTCTGGATGATTCATCCTTGTGAAATCCCTCACTCTTAAAGTCGGGGTGGGAGTATGAGTAGCTTAAACTCTTTGAATGGCCAGGACCCTTGCCAAAAGAGTGACCACATTCTAGTACTCAGCATAGGTGACTCCTTCTTCTTCTACTTGGGGAGCTTGTGGGGTAGAGTGGTCAGTTCACCCTCAAGGGTGGGAGATCATTGTGCCATTCATCCCAATGGCATGATCTAAAAGAGCAAAAGACCACCCATTAAAGATAGGAAAACTTATTTCAAATCTAAAGCATGACATAGAGTATGAAGAAGGGAACCATTTCCTAAATTGCCTAACAGCCTTAAGGATTAACTCTCAAATTTCTCAAATTAAATAAGTCTAGCCATATTCCTCTGCAACGATTCCAAAATCTTGATGTTGCCCAAGCTACTCCTCTTTCTTAAAGGTTGAAGATGTCATTGTCAAGCTATATCACCTAACCAAGGTTAGGGTTAATCCCACAGGGAATATGGTAGACTTAGAGTAATTTCAAGTAATATGAGTTAATTAACCTGTACAACCTTCCCTTGCTCCAGTTTGGTTGATTAGATGAGTAAACATCAATCAAATCATGTTAATTAACTTTTTTCCTATTTATTACTTCCTTTATCTAGTCAGAACACTAGGCAAGTTCTAATATTGGCCACTATTAAAAAATAATCAAAACAAAGAAAATTAATTAATACATGCATATGCACTTTTCAAGAATTACGAATTATCCTATTTTGCCTTGTTAGTTTTTCATGGTTCCCACAATCCTAGTTGTGGACTTAGCTACTCATATTCATTGTAGATGAAAGAATCATGACACAGAATAACATAGCTAAGCACTTACAAAGATGAAATTAAGAACAAGAAATCTAAGTTCTTCAACGAAAATCACAAAGTATGAATTAAGATCAAAATATTATTTTCCAAGTGTTTCTCTATGTTTCTCCTTGTTATCTACTGGTTCTCTACCATTCTCTATTGAAAATAATCAAAAAAAAACTTATTTATAGTGTTTAAAACACAAAACCAAATCAAAATAGGAGAATTGGATTTGGCAAGCACTACAAGCATATTTATGGGTCGTATAAAGTTCTACAGCCCGAAATGGGGGCTTCATGGACTTCATCTTCAATTTTGGGTTTAATTTCAACGAGATCTTTCTACGGGTCATATTCAAATTTATGGCCCATATAGGGTTTCATCTGATGACTTTTTAGCAGCTTCCCACTTTCTGATCCTCAGGGTACGAAACCTCATCTATGGCTCGTATTTCATTCTATGCCTGATCTAATAGTTTATAGATTTAATATCAGAAAATCACCCTTTTACTGGATTTTACTACAAAATCAACTCTACAGCTTATGGAAACTTCCACTGCCTGAAGAGGGTGTTGTAGAACAATAAAAACTTTAGCATCTGCACACTTAGCCCAAAATCATGCCAAATCCTATAATCCTACAAAACAAACATAAAAATATATCAAATCTACTAATATCGCTACAAGAACATACAAAATTCTAAGTTTTAAGCATCAAAAGTGTTGTATTTTGACAGCACATTACCGAGAAGTGATATGGCAAGTGGAGAACCCTAAGGAACCCCAAAACAAGCCTCTTAAGCATGCATAACACATCTTTGGTTGCGGGAGCATAAATATTGAATAAAAAAGTAGCTAATAATTCTAGGGGAAGCAGAACTTTAGACTCACTCTATGGTATTGTTATCAAGAAGAGGATTAGCATAAATCACGTAGCAAATAAAGTCTAAGGGGCGGGTAAGTATGACTCATGCAATGGGAAAAGCGGGGACTTGGGACTTCCATCAAAACAACACAATAGGCAATTAACATAAGGGGACAAGGCGCTAAGGGAATTCTTCCATAATTACATAAACATAAAGAGTCAAGCTCATACGTACATAGCTTCATCGTATCCAACAACACCTCTAATCATGAATCGAACAAGGGCTAAGACATCTCCCGAGCTCACCCTCAAAAGATATTATCAAAAAATAGATAAGTCTAAATAAAGCATGGAAGTAAGTGAATATTGTTCCCAGAAGTGGAGGACTTACCAATAGCAATTCTTCACTCGAATCATCTAGCCATATGAAGGAGGAGGATAGAAAGAAGCTCCGAGTCCTACATGAAAGTGCAAGAGAGGGTGAATTGAATTTTCTTCCTTTTTCATAACTTAGGTCTGTATTCAGATAGTCAACTACTATATGAGATAGTAGACTAATTAAATCAGATATATAAGTATGCAGAAATGTAAAGTGCGTAAAAGGAAAAATTAACACCGAATGTTTTAATACTGGTTCAAATTCAATGTGAATCCTAGGTCCAGTCCCCTTGGGTTGCAAAGGATATATCTTTAAGTCTTTAATGGAATGATGGTTATAAGAAATAGAACTTAAAACTAACCTCATATTTTCTCTCCTTTTTTTGTGTTTTTCTTTTTTCTTTTGTTACAATCCTCTCTTTTAATTTTTTTCTTCTTTTTTCGCTCTTTTTCTTTCACAATAACTAGTTAAAGTTTATAATAATTTTCTAAAGATGAAGAACTTTAAGAATGGCTTAAAATGCAGTAGGTATGGCTCATGAGATATCCGGTTGCCTCCCTATATTGAAGAGATGGCATCCCAAGGGATTTTATCCTTGGATTGAGGTAGTGATGAATCCTCTTTCCAAGAATAAAGGCAAGGTGAAGGAAAGGTAATATTCTTACAATCTTCCTGATTCTTCTCAATCATGCAAATCCTTCTTGATTTCGAGAATTTCTTTGATCTTGTGTGTTCACAATTTATGCGCAGACCTCTTTTATATCTTTTATTTTTTCTTTTTTTCATTTTCCTTGATTTATCTCATCAGATTTAGTTTTCCATAAGAATTTATTCCCAAATTTGAGTTTTCCTTTATGCTTTGATTTGCTTTCTATAAAGGTTGTTTCCTCAAATTTCCTTTTTCACTTGAGATTTCTACGTAATCGGTCAAATTAATTTTGGTACCAACATGTGTTTCCTTTCTTCTTGCTGCTTGATTTATTACTCTTCCAAATCAGGTTTGCTTTTCCAGTTGCTTGATAGATTTTGATCCTTTTCTGCTTCCTTGATTGATCCTAAATCATAGTGAAATTGATATTTCTAATCTTCTTATTTGCTGATTGATTCTTTTTTCAAGGATAAGGCTTTTAAGTAGGGCAGTAGCAGAATCTTCTCAAATTTTTTCAATGTTGCAAATGCCTGCAGCAGTAAAAATCTTCTCTTAATTGATTCTTTCTAATCCAAAGATGCTTGATTGATTTTCCAAATTATTTTCCTTTCTCACTTCATATTTGATTGAGTCTTTTCATGTCCAAATATGCTTGATTATTTTTCTAGATTTGTTTTCCTTTCTTACTTAGTGTTAGATTGATTCCTACCAAAAATTGTTCTCTTGGTGCCTCCAGCTAGATTTCCTTGATAGATGCTCCCAAGTCGTACCTTAGTTGGATTGTTTTCTTTTTGATATTTTCATGCAATTTGTCATCAGTCAAAATATATTAGCACTAAAAATCTCCCCCTTTTTGATGATGACAATACTAATACAAATATAGTCAACTTCCCTGAGTGTATAATTATATAGTCAACTTCATGACTTTTCTCCCCCCTAACTGGTAGCATAGCTGCTCCCCCTGAATTATTGCACAAGATGATGAAGTCTTGCACAGGGTAGTAAACTAACTACTTTACTAGTACTTAGTCTTCATTCTCTACCCCTTTGTCATCAGCAAAAAGGAAACAACAAAAAATAATAGGAAACAAAAGATAGAAAATATTACATAGCACCATGGTAGAAATAGCCCTTAAAAAATTCAAAAAATAACAAGAAACAATGAGCCAAAAAAATTGACACAAATGGAAAGACATACAAAACAATCAAAAAAAAAAATAGATGCAGATACTTAATATGGTGAAAAGATACTAATCATAAAGTTAAAAAAACTTGGGGATAATATTTAAAGATTTTCTGAGAAAAAAAATATTTCTTCAAGCAAAGGTTTTGTAAAAATATCCGCCAAATGATTTTCAGTATTCACAAAAACAATTTCAATATTTCCATTCAAAACATGATCTCTAATAAAATGATATTTAATATAAATATGCTTAGCTCTAAAATGATGCACAAGATTTTTAGTTAGACAAATAGCACTAGAGATATCGCATAAAATTTAAGCAGGTTTAGCATGGATATCAAAATCACTTAATTGTTGAATCATCCAAAGAACATAAGCACAACATAATCCAATAGCTACATATGCAACCTCAGTAGTGGAGATAGATACACAATTTAATTTCTTGCTATTCCAAGAGATTAAGAAGTCTCTAAGAAATTGACAAGAACCACTAGTGCTTTTTCTATCAACTATGTCACCTGCATAATCAACACCTAAAAATCCACGAAGATAAAAAGTAGACGATTTTTCATACCAGAGACCAAAAGAGATGTTCCCACTAAATAATAAATAATTCTTTTTATAGCAGTTAAATGGGATTCTTTGGGGGAAGTTTGAAATCTGGCAATTTTACAAACACTAAACATGATATTAGGTCTACTAGCAGTGAGATAGAGTAGCGATCCAATCATACCTCTATACCTGAATTCATTAATGCTCTTACCATCTGGGTCAAGATCCAAGTTGCAAGATGGATTTATAGGAGTGCAGATGGACTTCGCATTTTCCATTCCAAATTTTTGCATTAACTCTTTAGCATACTTGCTTTAGCAGATGAAGATTCGATGATCAGATTGAAAATTTTATAATCCCAAAAACAATGTTAGCTCACCCATCAGGCTTATTTCGAACTCATTTTGCATAAGATTAGCAAATTCCTTGCACAAATTATCAAATAGTACATTCAAAAATAATATCATTAACATATATTTGAATAATAATATTGTATGAAGAGGATTTTTTAAATAAAAAGAGTGGTATTAATACTCCCCCTAGAAAAATTGTGATTTAGAAAAAATTTCTTAATCGATCATACCAAGGTCAGGGAGCTTGCTTGAGTCTGTACAAAGCTTTAGATAATTTTAAAAATATGGTAAGGGAATTCTAGGTTTTCAAAATCTGGAGGTTGTTTTACAAAAACTTCTTCAATAAATCCATTTAAAAAGATATTTTTAATGTCTATTTGAAAGAGTTTAAAACCTTCAAAAGCAACATAAGCAAGAAGAATGCGAATAGACTCTAACCTTGCTACAGGAGCGAAAGTCTCATCATAGTCGACTCCTTTTTGTTGAGAGTAACCTTGAGCTATAAGTCTTATTTTATTTCTAGTTACTTCTCCAGCCTTGTTTAGCTTGTTTCTAAATACCCATTTTGTCCCTAAGATAGTGATGTTTTCAGATTTGGAAACTAAGGTCCAGACTTAATTCTTTTCAAATTGATCCAGTTTTTCCTTCATTGTATTTACCCAATCATTGCCTTTCACAGCTTCTTTTACCTTCTTTGGTTCAAATTGAGATATAAGAGCAATGTTGGCATTTCTTTTGCAGGATGCTCTTGTTCTCATTCCCTCATTAGTATCACCAATGATAAATTTTTACGGTAGTCAGGCTCACTTTTTCAATCATATTCTACTATTGGTTGACTTTCTTCAATAGTAGTTGACTGATCTTTGTCTGCAACAACTTTTGAAGTTTTCAAGTTACTGTTAGTAGCATCTTCATCATCAAAACTGCATCTGTTCTCAGAAATAGGGTTAGATTCATCGAAAATAATATGTATAAACTATTCTATAGAAGAAGTATTCTTGTTAAAAAATTTGATATACTCTACTAGTATTAGAGTAACCAAGAAAGATACCTTCATCACTGCGAGGGTCGAACTTACCTAGATTATCCTCACCATTGTTGTGAACAAAACATTTACAGCAAAATGGATGAAAGTAACTGATGTTTGATTTCTTCT
Source organism: Solanum virginianum (assembly GCA_000787875.1). Lineage (NCBI taxonomy): Eukaryota > Viridiplantae > Streptophyta > Magnoliopsida > Solanales > Solanaceae > Solanum > Solanum virginianum. The sequence goes on from DF358468.1 coordinate 114,632, forward strand.
CATTCCATAGTTCATATGGAGTCTTCTTGAGAATGGGCCTGATTAGACACCTATTAAGAATATGACAAGTTGTACTTACTGCTTCTGCCCAGAAATGATGAGGAACAGAGTGTTCACATATAATGGTTCTAGCCATGTCTTAAAGAGTTCCATACTTCCTCTCAACAACTCAAATTTGTTGAGGAGAGCGAGGAGCAGAGAAGTTGTGTGAGTACCCTTCTCCATTACAGAAATTTTCAAAGACTCTGCTTTCAAATTCTCCTCCATGATCACTTCTAATAGATATACTATAGTAACCCTTTTCTCTTTGTACTTTCATACAAAAAAAAACTTAAAATTCTTTAAAGTATCATCTTTGTTAGCTAAAAATATAACCCAAGTAAAATGATAACAGTCATCAACAATAACAAAGTCATACCTTTTACCACCTATTAGCAGTTCTAGTTGGACCAAAAAGATCCATGTGAAGAAGTTGAAGAGGTTTTGTAATAGAAACAATATATTTTGATTGGAATGAGTTTCTTCTTTTCTTACCCATTTGACAAGCATCACAAATGTGATCCTTTTTGTAATCTAGGTTTGGCGGTCTAATTACCAATTTCAGTCTTGCAAGCTTCTCAATTAATCTCAAGCTTGCATGGCCTAATTTTTTATGTCAAATCCATGGATCCTTAGAAATGGATGCAAGACATATGTGATTTGTGGATCCTTTCACTGAGTCAAGAATGTAAACATTCTAGTCCCTACTTTCAGAGAGAATTTCCTTTCCTGATGCATCCTCAATAATGCATCCAGCTTTCTTGAATGTTACTTCCAAGTTTGAATCGTATAGTTGATTAATGCTCAGCAAATTGTATTACAGACCCTTCACAAGATAAACATTAGTAATATCACAAGATTCTTTAAAAGAGATGGTACCAATACCAATGATAGTTCCAGTCAAATTATCTCCAAATTGAATTTTTTCACCATTAAAATCAGCAATAGATTTAAACAGATTTTTGTTGCCTGTCATATGATTTGAACATCTACTGTCATGATACCACTTGCATTTTGTTTTACAGTGTAGTTTCTGGAAAACAAATTTACTTGTTTTGAGGTACCCAATTAGTTTTGGGTCCTTTTTGGCTAGAGATGTTTTTGACTTTCCAAACCATGTTTGATGGTTTAGACAGACGAAATCTGCATCGAGAATAAGAATGACCAGGTTTACCACAATAGTATCATGAGCTTTTACCAGTTTTATCAGATCCAAACAAACTATGATCACTTTGAGAGTAAGTTGACTGGTATGACCCAGTTGACTTAAATTCTTTGTCAGAGCTGACAGATTTTTTAGCATTTTTAAGAGATTTTTCAGTTCAAGGTTTTCTTCATCCAAAAGATCTCTTTCAACTGCACAAACTTTGAGTTTGATTTCCGAAGCTCATTTTTCATCCTAAATGGTTTAAGGTTCTGAAAGTATCTTTTTAGGTCCGTGATGGCCTGATCCAACAATGCTCTTAAATCATGACAATTTTTGCAAAAATTAAATTTTACCTGACTCGATTCGTCAATAGCCATGAAGCACATATTACCAAATTCATCTTGATCTATTCAGATGTATCTTCATCACTCAAGCTGCTAAGTACTTTATTTCTTCCATATCCTTGATAAAATCTTCTATTTGATTTGGGACACTCACTTACAATGTGCCCAAATTTGCCACATTCATAACATCTGTCATTATTTCTATTGAAGTTAGCAATTTATTTATTTTTAGTGTTATTTGAATTACCTCTCCTTTGGTTTTTGTTGCATCTGAAGGTTTCGATGATGGATTTTGTGATTAGTGCAATTTCATCCTCATTAAATTTATTATCATCTTCTTAAATATCATCAGTTGCTTTGAAAGCGACAAATTCCTTCTTCTCATCTTCTTTTTCCTTTTTGTAAAAATGAGTTTTCTCAAAAGCAATTAGATCTCCTTGTACTTCATCATAGGTTAAGTTCTTTATATCCATGCTTTCTAGTGTGACGACCTTGGCATGCCATGGAGGAGGCCGACTTCTAAGAACTCTCCAAATGTGTTCTATGGGAGCATATTATTTTCCTGCAGCCTTGAAGTCTCCAATGATTTTGCTCAGTCGTGCAAATATACTCTCAACAGATTCTCCTTCTTCCATCTGGAATAGTTCATGTTCATAAACAAGGAGACTAACAATGGTTTCTTTTACTTTGTTAGTTCCTTCATAAGTGACCTCCAATTTGTCCCACATTTCTTTAGCAGTTTCGTAGCTGGAGATTTTTTCATATTCTTCCCCACTAATGGCATTATAAAGGATATTTTTTTCCTTAGAATTTATCTGAATAATCTTCATTTGTTCATCAGTGTAGTTTTCCAAACCAGGAATAACAGGAGTCTGACTTCCTTCAGAGCTTAATGTACTTCCATTTACTGATTTATCATCTTTGTTAGCTAAAAATATAACCCAAGTAAAATGATAACAGTCATCAACAATAACAAAAGTATACCTCTTACCACCAATACTTGTAGTTCTACTTGGACCAAAAACACCAAGTTTGATAACCCTCCAAACTTTCACATCATAGGAGGTGATGAAGGTCTTCATTCTGATTTTTCAATGTGAGAAATGTTTTCACTAAAATAAGGAGGTCTGATTTTAGAAGATCCCTCTTCAAATAGTGCACCATTAGTTTTATTCTGATTTTCCATGATCTTTTTCTCACTTGTAGTCAGACAGAAAAATATTGTGAGACCAGGCCCTGAAACCAATTGAAAGTACAAGAGGAGGGGTGAATTGAATTTTCTTCCTTTTTCTTAACTTAAGCTTGTATTCAGATAGTCAACTAGTATAAAAGATAGTTAACTAATTAAAGCAAATATATAAGTATGCAGAAAAGTAAAGTATGTAAAAGGAAAATTCAACACCGAATGTTTTTATACTTGTTCGGATTCAATGTGAATCCTAGGTCTAGTCCCTTTGGGTTGCAAGGGATATCTCTGCAAGGCTTTAATAGAGTGACGATTACAAGAAATAGAACTTAAAAGTAAACTCAGATTTTCTCTCCTTTTTTTGTGTTTTTCTGTTTATGTTGATACAGTCATCTCTTTCAATATTTTCTTCTTTTTTCTTTCTTTTTGTTTCACAGTAACTAGTCTAAAGTTTACAATGATTTTCCAAAGATGAAAAGCTTTGAAGAATAGCTTGAAATGCAATAGGCTTGTATACCTCATAAGATATCTGGATGCCTCGTTATATTTAATAGATGGCATCCCAAGGGATTTGATCCTTGGATTGAGGCAGTGATGAATCCTCTTTCCAAGAATAAAGGCAAGGTAAAGGAAAGGTGATTTTCTTGCAATCTTCTTGATTCTTCGCAATCATGTAGATCCTTCTTGATTTGGAGAAGATCTTTGATCTTGTGTCTTCACAATTTATGTGCAGATCTCTTCTATAACTTCTCTTTTTTCTTCTTTTAATTTTCCTTGATTTATCTCATCAGATTTAGTTTTCCATAAGAATTGATTCCCAAATTTGAGTTTTCATTTTTGCTTTGATTTGCTTTCCATAAAAGTTGTTTCCTCAGAGTTCCTATTTCACTTGAGATTTCCCTGTAATCAGTCAAAATAATTTTGGCACCAACATGTGTTCCTTTATTCTTGCTGCTCGATTTATTGCTCTTCCAAATCAAGTTTGGTTTTCCAGTTGCTTGATAGATTTTGATCCTTTTCCGCTTCCTTGTTTGATCTTCAATCATAGTGAAATTGATATTTCTAATCTTTTTATTTGCTAATTAAAGCAGAATCTTCTCAAATCTTTCCAATCTTGCAGATGCTTGCAGCAGTAAAAATCTTCTCTTGATTGATTCTCTCCAATCCAAAGATTCTTGATTGATTTTTCAAATTATTTTTCTTTCTCACTTGATATTTGATTGATTCTTTCCAGTCCAAATATGCTAGATTATTTTTTTGGATATGTTTCCCTTTCTTGCTTAGTGTTAGATAAATTTCTTTCAATAATTGTACTCTTGGTGCCTCCATCTCGATTTCCTTGATAGATGCTTCCAAGTCATACCTTAGCTAGATTATTTCCTTTTTGATGTTTTCCTGTAATTTGTCATCAGTCAAAATATATTAGCACTAACATTACATGGTTAGATCATGTAGACAAAAGTATGCGTTAGTACTTAGAATATACTAAGTATGCGGGGTGCAAATGAAATGAGGAACATAAGCCATAATTAAATAATATATATAATCATAAACAATTTATATAGTCTCAATATGTCAGCAGTGATAAATGCTTAGTTGAACATGCAAGAAGAATCATAAAATTACATGAAGTCTTATACGTAGTAGGTGTTATGACCCAAGCCTAGGGCCTAGAAGTGAACGACGAATGGGGAACCCGTAGGAACCCCAAATAAGCCTCGTAGCATATCATTACACATCCCTAGTCGCGGAAGTATTTAGAATGACAATAAGGGATAAATATAAATAAGGGGAATTTGGGACTAAGGATAAACCTCCATATCATAGACATCAAGATTCAATAGAGTCAAGCTCATAGTATAGATACATAATATGTCCAATAACACCTCTACTATATAGATAAGAGTGAGGGCCAAGACAAAGCAATCGGGCTCACCCTCATAGTCAATACATAAGTCAAAGAGAGAAAGTCTTAATACATAGCAATAATCATAAGTAATATCCCCAAAATGAAGGACTCACCAACAAGCTTGATAGAATTCATACTAGCCACATGAGGAGGAGGATCAAGCGATACACCGATTCTTACATGGTGACATCATATAGGCATAGAGCATGCGTTAGTATGTTTGAATGTACTAAGTATGTAGGATGTAATACAACAAAAGGTAGGTATCAAGGGAAAATGCATAATCATAAGCAATGAATAGCATACTAACTATATGGCATGTATGAATAATGCTTCAAGTAAAACCATACTTATATAGTTCGTAATATGAGTGTAAGGAGTGACCATTATAGTGCAAGCCAAGGCCTACCACTCCCTTGGATAGGCGCATGAGATACGAACCCCTTAATAAGTTTTGTAGAGTACAAACCCCTCACCGAGGTTGACAGAGTACAAACCCCCAATCAAGGTTGATGGGTACCAACCCCCAATCAAGGTTGATGGGTACCAACCCCCAACAAGGTTACCTGGGCCTGCAACCCCTCGAGCTAGGCGACCAATATACTAACCCCTCGATAGGTTACCTGGCCCTACAACACCTAGCCAGGCTTGGTCATCCCTGACATTATATAGAGATAATATTATATATATATTATACCATTCAAGAGTGAAATCATACTAGAAAAATTAGTGTAAATCCATCAATAGATACTTATAACACCCTCAAACAATATACATCAAGACCCTTCATCAATCCTCACCATAGACCTTAGATTCATGGCCCCAAACATAAACAGTCACAATTTCATAAATCCAAACATAGTGTGCAGTGATTTTCATAATAAATAAGACCCATGAGTAAACTATCTTTAAATCATGCAATATTTATGAAACAAAAGCTTGGACATCATGAATGAAAGGAACCTATGAAAGAAACCCACATACCTTAGCTTTGGAGATGAACTTGATGAAGATTGGAGATGGAAGCTGGAAGCTTGAGAGGAAATTCTTAGATCCAAAGAGGGTTTTGAGTCTTCTGTTTAGGAGATAAAATATTGGCTAAGTGTTTGAATGAGTATTGGGGAATGTTTAGAATGATATGAGGGTGAAAAATGGCTAGGTATAAGTATATTCATGTTTGGGGACACTTAGGCCCAAGACTTAAAAGCCTTGGACCGCAAGAAAAATACCTGGGAAAAATTCATATAGGCCCACGTCTGGTTCGCGACACAAACCTATCGCGTAGGACAAATTTCACTGATCCGTGACAGTTGAACATCACGGCACTGTCGCGGATCGGTTCTAAAAATCAAAATTTTAGAAATTTGAAATTGCTATTTATTTGCTCAAAATCGGGGTTACACCCTTTTCCCCCTAATTTTGATCCCCTGAACAAGAATATAAAGTCAGATTTTTGATATCGCACACGAATTTTAAGATATATGAAAATTATAATTCTGGACACCTCTGAGGCACATTTTTGGGCACTTTTTGGGGTCGTTGCAGTGGGAAGAGACCATAAATGATATATAAGACCAAGCGAGCTACTACTTAGAATCTCGATATTCACTCTACACCAGACAAGGAGCAGACTACTTTGCAAGGTAGACGAAATACTACTGTTACAGCATGGCCTTTTGAAAAGTGTTACCACCTTATAACATAGCCTTTCAGTGGGTTTCACATAATATCCCTACTTTATGACATATCCTTTTTGGTAGATTCAATCATTATCCTTACTTTACGGTATTGCCTTTTTGGTAGGTACAAGCCCATATAGGGGACCAATGTCATAACCAATGGTGACACATAATTTAAGGACAATGGAGACTACCAAGGTCCTCTCGGTGCTAGGTCACATTTCCGCAGAATAATTGAAACATATTTATCGGTGCTAGGTCACAATTTCATAGAATACTTGAAACATAGTTATAGTCATATCATGCATAGTCTCAAAATATCATAATATCATCGTTGGAGTAGCTCATCAACCATAACCTATAGCGTCAAAGCTAGGCCTTTTTATACTTCTTATCATTCATATAATGCTCATGAGCTCATAGCATACTTATTAGCCTTCTTGTTAGTCTCCACATGGTTAACATACATATCTTGCCACAAGGCATTTATGACTTAAGAACTTAGCATGCATCTTTAAATCAATTCATGCTAGGTACATGTGCATAAGCTTGAAATCACGAAATTCATAAATGAATGCCAAAAGAGGAGTATAATAAAATCCTTAAACATTATTCAAAGTAACCCACCAATAACATGAGAAAACTTGGTTAGGGCACTATTAAACCCTCATATAAAATCATGGGCTTCACATGATAATGTATAAGGATAAACATCATAAAATTCTTCATATTAGCATCATGTGAATGAGTTCATAAAAATCATCATGTATTAGCATAACTTCAGAAACCAGAAAGGACAAGAGGACTGGTTCAACTTGTGGAGGAAAGGTTTCCACAATCAAAATTCCCATACCTTGGTTATTTGGAGATGGAAAATCTTGTTGAAAATGAGGAGAAATTTAAAACCCTAGCTATGGACTCTTCTTCTTAAAGCCTTGGGAGTCTTTGGAGAGTTTTAGACTTAGGGTTTTTGGAAAAATGAATTGAAATGAAGGAGTGGAGGATGAATAAGGCTAGAAAGGGGTTATTTGTGTGTTTAAATGACATAGTACAGGTATAAAATATTAGGAAATGACAAGCTGCACCTTATAAAAAAAATTCGGATAAGGCTACGAGACCCTATTTATGGCATATGGAATGACTTACAGGCTATAGGTAAGGGGTTCGTCTGCTAACATTTTGGACCCTCAGAAATTTTTCTCTGATTCTGAACCTATGATAAGACATACAACTTGTAAATCATTCTATGGGTCGTCTGATAAATCATATACCCAACTTCAGCAATTAATATTTTCATCAAGTTTGACCTTCAATCTATGAGCACTAGTTATGGCTTGTGGAACCACTTACTTCCCCTAAGATCCCTCATAACAACTGACACTCAGAACACTTTCTAGAACTCATTTCTTGCACTTTCATACTTCTCACAGGTAGGGCCTTATATTAACGGTTGGGTCAGATGCTACGCCTGATATGAAAATACTAATAGTTGACTTGGGTACCATGCTTGGTATGAAAATATAATGGTTGACTTGAATACTATGGGTAGTATAGGTTTTTGACATGTTTGCTTGTGTATGTTTATTGATTTTTTGGGTGAACCAAATTTATTTGAGTTCATGTGGGACATGTTTTATGTGTTCGTTAAGTCAAGATTTGTAACTAGGAGTTGATTTCTATTACTGACTTACTAATATTTGTGTTGGCTTGTATTACTATAATTTTATTTTTAGTTTACATTATATCTATAACACCGCTCATGTTTATAGGCTTAGGAAAGTGGGAGTTAAGATTTTTGCTGACAGGATGATGTAGGAGCTACCCTACAGCCCGCAGATGCATCCACAAGTTGTATGTGCTCTCGTGGAAAGGGTCCAGTGAATAAAAAATTGAAGGATTTCTAAAAGTTAACTTTCAAGTTAGCAGATGAGCCTATAAGTTATTGTACAACTTATAAATAGGTCTCGTAGGTGGAAGCCCTAAGGAACCAAAATTTATCTAAGTCTGGGGTCTTCCTACAAAGGATCCTACGACCCGTATGTTTATCTACAAGTCATATTGCATGTTCATGGATCAAACATTGCAATTCTAGTAGCTTAACTTTTATCACACCCTGACCTACGAGCCAAAATAGACCCGTAAGTCATTCCACGACCCATAGAAAGAGTTTCTTGGATGACTCCAGCAATTTTTAAAGAAGGGTGTTTTTTATTTTTCTAATCCATCTAAGTCCTAAACTACATCATTTTGGCTACCTAACCAATATAACCTCTATAAGGTCCTATTCCTAACTCATTCAAAGTTTTTAGTTTCCAAAATTTCTCTCAAGGATTCTCAATAATTCCCTCACTAAGTCAAGAGTTCCGTTGAAGAGTTCCGTTGAAGCTAAAGCTTGAAGATTGGCCAAAGCTTTTCTAGATTTTCTTCTCCAATTCTAAGGATTGTACTTGAGGTATATAGGGCTTTACTCATGGATTAGTTTCATCTATGAAGCCCAATATAAAACCTTCCTTTTTATCAAAGTTCATGATGATTTCTTATGGGATTTTAATCTATGATTCCTAATGCATGGACTATGACTCCTATAAGAAAATTGTAACTAATTATGCATGAATTATGATGAATTTCATTATGTATATGATTTTCAAGCTAAAGTATATAATTTCAAAGCATGCATGATTAGGGCTTAATGATTTGATGTGGATTCATTTATCAATGATCTAATTTGATTTAAATTGCATGTTTTCTCTATGAATCCTACTCAATTACATGATTTTGACTCAAATGTCCATGAGTCTACATTTAGCCCTAGTCTCCTATGATAAAGTGATGTATTTCTATGACTATAATCCCAAGTATGAAAAACATGTTTTAAATAATGATGATGATAATATTATGATAATGATGATTATACTAAAGTTATGATGATGTTATAATAAAGAGGGTGATGAAAACTCTAATGTTTATGATGATGTTAAGGTAGGAATGTTTGCCCACATTATGATGAAAGTATTGTAGATGGACTATTCTTATAACATGATGTTTCATGAAAGACTATGTTGACTATTTTGAAAGCTATGAAAGTATGATTTTTAAATGAAGTATGACCTATGTTTAAAATCTATATATACATATGATTTATGTATTCCGTGGGATATGACTTCGCACTGAGCGGACTTTGGTAGATACCATGGCTCTATAACTATGTGCCACCGCAGGAATGATGTTTATATTTTATGCCTTTAAGGTGTCTTATTGGTCCAATTAGCTTATATGATGGACACTAACCAAACCAGGATAGAGCATAAAGGATGGGGTCAAATGACACTTCTCACTGTTATAGATAGAGTCTATAGGGTGAGGATCAAGTCTACCTTGGCAAAGTAGGCTCCTCTTAGCTCGATGTAGAGTGAACATTGGGATTCTATGTAATAGTCCGCATGGTCTTATGAATATTGATTATGGCTTATTCTCACATATGTATGCTAAGGTTAAGAATGGATTATGACACTTCATGTCATGAATTTTTTATTGCATGCCCATACATATTGTGTCATTCTCCCACTGATTATGGCTTATACATATTGATATTATTGTGATGTCCTTGATTCATACTTTATACATTTCATTTGCTAACACATACTTATTTTCCTACATGATCTAACCATGTAGGGACAGACGGTGTGGATATTATTTCTGTCATGACCCAAGCCTAGGGCCTAGACGTGACATAGCGAATGGTTACCCGAAGGGACCCAAACAAGCCTCTTAGCATATCAACACACATCCTTGGTCACAGAATCAAAGTGAACAACAATAAGAGATAATATAAAAAGGAAAGCGGGACTAAGGGAAAGTCTTTGATAATTGTAAAAACATGAAGTGTCAATTTATAACATAAATACATCATTATATTCCAACAACATCTCTAAACATAGAATGGAGCGAGGGCCATGACACTTTCCGGGCTCACCCTCATAATGTCAAATGTTCAACATAAAGAAGTCTTAGAAATAGCAAGAAAAGTAGATAGCATCCCCGAACTTATGGACTCACTAAGTTTATCTTTGAATAATCTCACTAGCCATATGGAAGATGATCAAGAGGAGCTCCAGTCTGCACATGGTGATATCATGTAGGGAGAAGTATGCGTTAGTACATTTTAATGTACTAAGTATGTAGGATGCAATTCAACAAGACATAAGCAAATAGAGTCGCAGTGCATAGTAATAGGCAATAGATAAGCATAATCTCAATATGGCATGCAGGATCAATGCTTGAAATAAAACATATTTATAAATCATTCAACTTATATAGAATATGATACATATGTGGGAAAATACCTCAACTGACAAAGAATAAGACCAAGCAAGCTACAACTTGGAATTCCGATGATAACCTCTCATTGTTAAAGAGGTCGTCTACTTGCCAAGGTAAACCATACTTCACCTTACGGGAGCCCGTCCCATTTTAAAAAAGTAACCCCTCTTACAGGAACCCATCATATTTCGGGGTAGATTTCATAAAGAAGTGCACTAAATGGATCCACTAGTAAACAAAGGTTAAATTATACTCCTATGTTGTCACATAGTTTGAGGAAAGGAATATGAACCCATGAAGAGGTCTGTGCCACATCCAATCCATCGGTGCTAAGTGTAATCCCACGAAATAGTCTAAATAATCATACTTTAGTAATTTCTGAGAAACATCGAAACATGACATGAGTATCTCTAAAACATCTTTGACCTCTAATAGTGAGCCTAACTTTAAAACATAAGAATAGATTATCATCAAGCATTACCCTTGCATTAACATCAAAGGCCCACAAGAGGTAAAATCTTTGAAAAAAGGCTTAATCTAGCATTTACAATATCATAGACATTTTCATGAATTCAATACATTTGTGAAAGTCCAAAATCATCATAAAGTCACTTGACTCATAAATCATGCAATAGATCATCAGTAACTTTAAGAATCCTTGTCAAGACATTTTATCAAATACTTGGTGGGTGTATAATGCTTGTTCGAAATCATGGAATTCAAGAGTGTAATAATATGAGAAAACTCAATGCAAATCAATCAACTAACATTTAGTAAAACCCTCATATAGAATACCTTGAAATCCATCATCAAACTTCTTAATAGATCATAGTTTCATAGCTCAAAACATGCATAGCCTCAATAGACAAAACTCATTCATAGTACAAAATTAAAATAGATATCATGTATGATGAATCAACTTTTCATAAAACCCCAACATAATTTATACTTATAATCCATAATAGAAGATACCCATAGATGATAACACTTGAAAACATGCAATTTTCATAAAAATAGAGATTGGGCTCCATGGGTGAAAGGACCCAATGGATGAAATCCACATACCTCAAACTTGGGTTTTCTTGATGTAGACTTGAGTTGAAGCTTGAATGGAGTTCTAGAGATCTAGATTTAACCTTGGGACACTTGAATTTGGATGAAATATTTGGATAAGTCTTAGAGAAGATTTTGAGAGTGTCTTGAGTGATGTAGAGTTGAAAATGGCTAAGTATAGGTGTTTGCATGCATAAGTGGGCATGGAGCTATGACACCAAGGCCCTTAGTCCAAAATGAAAAACCAAGGAAAATAGAACACTGGTTAGTGTCGGTTATGCGACACAGACCCATAGCGCAGGAAACTCTAAAACTAATTTGCGCCCCTGGCACGTTGCGGCAAGGGTGCGGATGGCTTCTGAAACTCGAATTCTTGCAAAAATTATTTTTCGCTATGGGTCCTCTAAAATCGGGATTATACCCATTACCCACTCAATGTTTCCCCCTGATCAAGAATATAAAGATGGATTTTTGATATCACACACGAATTTAGAGATATGTGGAAATTATGATTATGGGCATTTTTGTAGCACATTTTTGGGCTTTTTGGACTGTTTCAATATCTCCCCCTTGGGAACATTGTTTCCCGAGTATCAAAGAAATGTAATAAGAGAAGTAATTGTGAAGATTTCAGCCCAACATGAATGCAACAAATGCACTTACACATCATTTTCAAAAATCTCAACATGAATGTCAAAAATCACTATATACTTGTCACATAAACATGGATGCATGCAAAATGGCATAAGGGTTAAAACTTAAGATTTGAAATCATATAAGGGACTTAAGTTAGTACCTTCAGCTTGAGTAGAGTGGAAAAGATATGGATATCGCTTTCTCATGTCCGCCTCGACTTTCTATGTGGCACTTTCAACTAGTTAGTTCCTCCAAAGGACCTTGACGAAAGCTACATCTTTGTTTCTTAACCTCTTCACTTGTCTATCCAAAATCTCCACTGGGCGTCCTCATAAGTCAAATTATCTTCTACAACACCCACAACATCCAAGGGCACTATCGCACTGGGGTCACCCACACACTTTCTCAATATGGACACATGGAAGACCGGATGTACCATGTCCATCTCCATGGGCAACTCCAAGTCATATGCAACCTTACTAATCCTCCCACAAACTCTATCCAGACACACAAAACCTTGGGCTTAATTTACTTTTCTTGCCAAACCGAACCATACCTTTCATGGGTGAGACCTTTAAATAGATCCAATCACAAACCTTGAAATCAAGATCTCTTCTCCTCACATCAAAATAGGACTTTTGTATACTTTAGGCCATTTTCAATCTTTCCCTAATCAACCTCCCCTTCTCTAAGGCTTCCATGACAAAATTTGGATCTAGAAAAGCCATTTCCCATACTTCAAACCACCCAATCAGGAATCTACAACGCCTACCATAAAGAGCCTCAAAGGGAGCCACACTAATGCTTGACTGGTAGCTATAGTTATAAGAAAATTCAATGATTGAAAGATGTATATCCCAACTACCCTTAAACTCCAAAACACAAGCTCTAAGCAAATCCTCAAGAATTTGGATAGTCCTCTTGCCTTGACCATCTGTTTGAGGGTGAAAGGTTGTGGAAACTTAACCTTGGTACCAAGACCTCTTTGAAAAGTCCTCCAAAAATGAGAAGTGAATTGAGCATCATGATCCAAAATGATAGACAAGGGAAACCCATGCAATATAACCAACTCATGAATGTACGATTTTGCATAATCTTCAGAATTGTAAGTAGTTTGACTGGTAAGAAGTGAGCCAACTTTGTTATTCTATCCACAACAACCCAAATAGAATCAAAGTGTTTTCTAGTCTTAGGAAACCCAACCAAAAAATCCATGTTGATCTCTTCCCACTTCCAAGTAGGAATCTCTATACCTTGGGCTAGACTACCCGGCCTTTGATGTTCGACTTTCACTTGTTGGTAATTGTAACATGTGGATATTAACTTGGCAATGTCTCTCTTCATACCACCCTACCAATATAATTCCCTCAAGTCTCTATACATATTTGTAGAACCGAGGTGAGTGGAATTAGATGAATTATGGGCCTCCTTCAAGATAAATTCTTTCAAATCATCCACACTTGGCACACACAATCTACCTTGGTACCTAAGGGCACTATCTCCCTCTTAGGAGAAAACCTCCACCTTACTGTCTCTCACCAAGGCCTTCAACTCTAGCAAGGCAAGGTCAAGATTATATTTTACCTTTACCTCCTCAATCAAAGAAGACTTAAAACCATCAAGAACTACAACACCCCTATTGTCAACCTCATCAACCTAACCCCCAATCTAGCCAACCGATGAACCTCTCTAGCCACCTCTT
>DF358467.1:10791-47930 GCA_000787875.1 Solanum virginianum
GATCGCATGTTAGCGGCCATTTTGAGTGATTAATTTCTTCTCAAAGTGGAAATTGAACCCTTACCCATTTTCTCGAAAAATTTTAAAGCTTTTCTGTTAGATTTTAAAGTTTATTTTTGGTTTCCTAATTATTCTTAAAATTAGGTGGCGACTTTGTTTTTCTTTCAATTTTTGGGAATTTAATTCGTGCTTAAATCAATTGGGCACCGAATCTGATTTCCAAAAAGAGTCGGACATTTTTCAGGATACTAATGTAGATAAATAGGATAAAGATCATCAGCAGGCACACCGTTCAGGATCTTGAGACGTTCAGCAGATTGGTGAGCCTCCCTTACTTCAGAGGGTTCATCGCCCATTTTCATCTTGCTTTAGAGTTAGATTTTGGTTGATCTTTACTTTGATCGAGATAACCATAAGTCTTTCATTAGCACCATATAATAGTGATAGAGGCTTCATAGACTAGAGTCGAATATCGATATTGATACTTATAAGCTAGTTCTTTCTACAAGCCTTTTACTATAATGTTATTTGAGACTAGATAATGAGAAGTGCCTATTTATTTTTGTATATCTTCCACTGTTAGTAAAACGTATGAAGGAATAAATATGATGAAACCAGGTGGTTTACTTAGGGACTAGCAATAGTCTCTGAGTGCCAATTACGTCTAGGATACCCTCCCGGAGCGTGACGAACTTGGTATCAAAGCATATAGTTCAAGTGTCCTAGGGAGTCTATGAAACCGCGTCTAGTAGAGTCTTGTTTATGGGTGTGTTGTGCACCTCACTTATAAGTAAGAGGCTATAGGACATTAGGAATTGTTTCATTTCTTTCATATTCCAATTCGTGCGATAGAGTTAAAACTCTATGAAAACTCTCTCTTTAATTCGTGTGTTACATGATTGTAGAATATGCCTCCCAAAAGAACAGCTGCCCAAAGAGATGCTCCAGCCCCAGCTGCTGAGAATGACCCATCAGAGGTCCCCATTCCGGTAGAGACCAAGAGACAGGGTCGCCCGATCAGGACTACTAAGGTCCTATGCGCCCCTGCACAGCCTCAGCTAGGTTCTACCTCAAAGGCTAAGTTTAGGAGAGTCATTACCGTACTCACTCAGCTAGTGGCCTCCCAGAGTAATAACTGAGGTACCCAGGCTCCTACCTCTAGTTCGCAGGAGCCCACAGCTTCAACCAGACTCAGGGACTTCTTATAGATGAACCTTCCAGTGTACAATGAGGTCAAAAGTTGAGGAGGACCCATAGAATTTCATCAATAAGATGTACAAGGTTTTGAGGGCCATGCATGCTAGTGGGGTGGAAGGGGTTAAACTTGTCTCCTACTAGCTGAAGGATGTTGCAAATGTCTGGTACAACCAATGGAAGGATAGTAGAGGTGAATATGTTGAGCCCGCAGAGTGGGATGAGTTTGAGACTTCTTTTCTTGACCATTTCTTTCCCTAAGAGTTGAGAGAGATGAAGGTTGAGGAGTTTGTGAACTTAAAACAAGGAGGGATGACCGTGAAGGAGTACAATCTCAAATTCATTAAGTTGTCCAGATATGCTCTGGAGATGGTCCAAGATATGAGGGCAAGGATGAGAAAATTTATGTCTGGCTTGGACAGGCATGTGCAGAAGGAGTGCAAAGCAGCCTTGCTGATCCCAGGCATGGACATTTCCAGGATTATGGTGTATGCACAGAAAACTGAAGAAGACAAGAAGCAAGATAGAGAAGAGCAGCTAAACAGGAAAGCAAAATTGGAAGGGCATAAGCCTAATCAGTAGAGACAGGATAAGGGTGATGGATCCTATTTCCAAAAGAGGTCCTCTCACTACATACCTTCTGCAACGAGTGCATTGGTTCAATAAAACAAGTATGATCAGAAGTCTCAGGGTCACCAAAATTTTAGGGCCCAGGGTTCTCAGTCACAAGCAAGTGGGGCTCAAGGTTCCTAAAGCAAGACATGTTGTGGCATGTGTGGTAAGTTTCACTTAGGGGAATATCGTAGAAGGAGTACTGAATGTTACAAGTGTGGCCAATTGGGTCATCTATAGAGGGAATGTCCAATGCGGTCCTACAAGGGCCAATCATCTATGCCAACACCACCAGATGATGTCATTGGTATGCTTTAAGCCCCTACTATAGCTATGATTTGTTTTATTCAAGTGTCGTATCTTTTGTGACCCTCCCCTCATTAATGAGTTTATCTTTATTGAGTGAACCGACGATGATTGCACCATTCCCGTCTACTATAGAGGTGCCATAGTCGATCCGTTTGAGTTGAATGTGAATAGTTTCGATGTCATTTTACGTACGGACTGGCCTTAGGCTTGTTATGCCCTTGTTAATGGCAGGAGTTGAGGATCAAGTTTCAGATGTAGAATCATTCTTGTTTTTGTATGGAGAGACAGTAGATATGGGTTTCGCCAAAGGAGAAGATGATAAGTTCTCTCAGGTCCAAATAGTGATGTTGATGATATCAGAATGAGAGTGAGGATGGATGAGGAGGAGTAAATATATATTTATGGTGATTATGGTGTTGTACTTGTGTCACATAGGGATAAAGATAAGGAAGGGGGAAGAGGTGAGACATTATGACATGCAATAGATAGCTAAGAGTAAATCAAAGTGTAGAGTAAACTAAATCCGTTAGAGTCGGACAAGTCCCTAAGTTGTGAACTAAGTCTATTTAAGTCAGACAGGTTCCTATTATTAGATAGACATTTGACATTCTGATCTTAGCTAACCGATCTAAGAGTTTCCAACTCTATGGGGAATGAAATGTGACTGGAGTTTTACACTATGTATAGTTGTGTGAACTCAGAATGAGTTTTGATAGACGAGAGAGATTGTAATTTATTATGAATGTTCTCAGATAAGATTTCTCGATTGAATTATGCTAATGATCTTTCTTTCAAAGCCCTTTCTGTGATCCTGTCTTTCAGTCTCGATAGAAATATTGATGATATTGGAGGCGTGAGGGTTGATGAGAGAGAATAAGTATTCTTGATTCTGATAATAAGGCGGCATCATTCCTTTTTAAGTTATAGATGTGGAGGAAGTGTTAGAGAAATTGTGTTGAGTCTAATAGATAAGTGAAGGAATCCCATGATAAGAGTACATGCGATTGAGGGTATAGATGTACTATGGTAGGTTAAAGATCCTCTAGTAAAATTGACCTTAAAGAGGCAATGAAGTGATTAGAGTGATAGGCTTGAATGTGCAAATTTCATTATGTGAATGTATTAGAGTGATGAGAATGAGTTATATTCTCTAAGTAAAGGTCACTATTGAAATATGAGATATAAATTTCGAAGGGTTAGATTGGTCTAAGTATGATCATCTTAGCAATAACACCTCGAGGCTCAGAGATAGGCTTGAAGGGAATAAGGGATGTGAAGTTTTGAATAGGAGTTATGAGTTTAAGTTGATAGAGTAGAGTGTCATGAAAAGGAGCACAATTGAGATGAGGTACTAAGCTTATATGTTGATGATCAAGGAAGTTGAATAAGAGCTATAAACTTAAGTTGATAGAGTAGAGTGTCATGAAAAGGAGCACAATTGAGATGAGGTACTAAGCTTGAGAGTTATATATAGAGTCTTACGTATCGATGGTCCCATTCTCGATTAGAGTTGATGGTTTCCTTCCTGAGTTCGAAGGACATATTGTTAAAGTGTTTAAATGATTTGAATTGATTGAGTTCCAATGTTCCATTTGTGCTTGATGCTGAAAATATCTAAGAGAATATCTTTATACTTTTGATTTGAATCGGTTTGTCTATTTTGAGTGACTTATGATTGTCCATATTGGTTGATTGAGTATTTAGAGGAGTCTTGATTGTTATTCGTGCCGGACAGGTCCACACTTTATTGTCCTGAAATAATAGGACTTGGTCAGTTGATTTTCCCAAACTGAGTTATCTGAGTTGAGCTGAGTCCTTCTGAGATGAGTCTGATTTGAACGATAGGTTGATGGGTTGATGGATCACTTGTCTAATCTTTATTTTTGCTTTAGATAGACATTTGATATATTGATTTTTACTATCCTTGATGTTGATTATTATTTATATATTACTCTTCCTGTTTCAGTTTCATTCAGCTATTTTGCATACCAGTACATTCTACGTACTGACGTCTCTTTTCGAACTGCATCATTTTATGATGTAGATACACAGGATAAAGGTCATCAGCTGGCGCACCGTTAAAGATCTTAAGACATTTAGCAGATTGGTGAGCCTCCCTTACTTCGAAGGGTTCATCATCCATTTTTATATTGCTTTAGAGTTAGATTTTGCTTGATCCTTACTTTGATCCGTAGATCTGTCATTGGCACCACCTAAAAGTGATAGAGGCTTCATAGACTAGAGTTGAATGTCGATATTGGGACTTGTGAGCTAGTTCTTTCTACTAGTCTATCACTATAATGTTATTTTAGACTAGATAATGAGATGTGCCTATTTATTTATGTATATCTTTTGTTGGTTAGTAGAATGTATGAAAGAATGAATGTGATGAAACGAGGTGGTTCGCTTGGGGACTAGCAATAGTCTCTAAGTGTCAGTTACGCCTAGAGTACCCTTCCGGGGTGTGACATCGAGTACCACTGATGAGAAACTAATGAGAAATAGGGACCGGATCATATGTCCATGGCGGGGAAACACTAATATGAGATATTGAGACACAAAAATGATCCTCAAAAGTTGGGGCAAGTATATGAACCGATATATCCCCCATGGGTTCCAAACTGATAACATCAATGAATATGTATCGTAAGACATATATACATCATGATACTTGATCTTGCATTACATTATTTCATTTTATTTCATATCACTTTACTGCATATCATAATATTTTGCTATGTGCTTTTGTCTTGTTTCAGTTATTGGGAATGCATTTATGAGATGATTATGCCTAGACTATCTCTGTTGAGTATCTGAAGTTATGTGATGATATCTATTGTATGCCCGAGCTGTATGTTGAAACCTTGTTGTATATATCTGATTTATATTTTGTGGAAACTGTTGAGAGTAGTTGATGTATAGATGTACATGTATATTATTGTTGTGTTGGGACTTTTTAGAGTGCAGATGTGTAATTCGGCGGTACATGATTGGTGTGGAAGGAGTATTTTGTTTTGTATACTTTACTTGTTGTTTAGATCCTTTTGCTGAGTGTCTGTTGTTTTTGCTCTCACCCTTGCTTCTACACATGTGTGTAGGTTGTGAACTCAGTTCTACCTGAGTTAGCTGTCACGACCCAACCCCATAGGGTGGGACTAGTGCCCGGATTGGGCACCCAAACACAATCACAAAGCCGAATGGCAAACAAATGACATATATTTCACAAAGAATTGGGCAGAGTTTCCTTTATTTTGCAGACTATGCCAAAATAACCCTGCACATCAGAAGGTACAAACAAAGGCCATACAGAGCCAACAAACACAACAATATACATATACATGCGGGCCGACAAGACCGCCATGGCAGGTGAAGTCGCCTAACAAATACATCATACGAGTCAAATCAAATGGACTAGGCACAACCCACACACATATATCCATAGACCTCTAAACAAACTGACAGAATCATAGGACGGGACAGGGCCCCGCCATACCCATGAACAAATATATATAATGCAACAAACGAAATATATATACCAAAAGTGGGCTCCAAAGTAGGGGGAGCACTCCAAATGGCAGAAGGGTGTCCTAAACTGGTGGGTCACCAAACTGTACGTCCGTATCCGCGGGCATGAAATGCAGCCCCCGAAGAAGGGGGTTAATATGAAATACACACTGAATCTGTAAAGCAAAATGTACATAATATAATTCTGAGTAATAATCGAAACAAAAGTATAGAAGGCAAATGCATATCCAAAAGTATTAAAATGTTTACTTTCAAAATACAAATCATGCCTAGAGCACAGGTGAGTAATAATCGAAACAAAAGTATAGAAGGCAAGTGCATATCCAAAAGTATTAAATGTTTACTTTCAAAATACAAATCATGCCTAGCGCACAGAAACTATGGTCGCCCGCCCGTCAATGGCGTCATAACACAGCATAACACCAGAAAGTTGCAAATCTTCGAATCCCTATCACGTATCACAAAATGGCATGATGCCAAACATAGCAAAAAGCTCAATCACAACATAACACTAAATAAAAGCGGAACCCGACCCTTGGGCGAAGCTAAAAACCGCATCACAGCATAATACCGGAGTATATCATAATGCGCACGACAACCAACTGGCCCGAAAATCGGCGAACAATATCATAGTAGGCACGAACGGAGTAGTGAGTAATCATATGCATAAAATCCTTGTCATATATCCAAAACATAAGCAAAATAATCATATTTGAAATCGAAAGCATAATTATTATAAATTCTTTCAAAAGTTATCGAAATTATATAAAAGGCATCGCGGGATCCACGGACGATGAAGACCCAAAATGGCCAAACTTATGAAGAACATACTCATCCTAGATCATACAAACTTCTACAAGGAATTTCAAAACAACCCGAGCCTTTTGTAAAAGTTATGGACGTTTGTAGTTTCAAAATCATTAAAGAATAACTTCTTTCAAAAACTAATCAAAGTTCACATACCCTTTGCAACTTATGAATTCCAAAGACATAAGAATCAATGTTATGACATACTAATATAAGAATGTCAAGGAACAAATACGGGTCATACACATGCTTGGATTGCGAGAATAGAGTTTCCTCGAGGCTCGTATCATAGCCTATTTTAACTAAGACATGCCAAAAAGGAAGGTTGCTTTACATACCTTAAACGCTCTAAAAAATAATCCAAACGCAAGCCCAATTCCAACTTATACTTCGGACTGCCCAAGGTCTACAAACAAGTCATAAAAATACCAAACGATTTGCTAATGACTTTTTGGGCATTAAATTTCAATTTTGCCTCCAATTCTACCAAAATTTGGGCAGCATTTTCTCAGAAAATAGGCCACCCCGAGATATCAACTCGGCCCAAATCAACAACAACAACAATCTAGCAACATCAATAATCAATTCGAAAGGCAACATAACAACAATAGCTCTCTTTCTCAACATTTAACAATTTCCATAATTTCGGCTAACATACTACATACATATATGGATGATTTTGAATCATTCCTTCACCCTACCATTATCATAATATACTAACTAGGCATCAATTCATAGTTCTAATACAACATAATGATTTCCAATCATTCATTCACCCTACAATGATCATAATATACTAACTAGACATTAATTCATAGTTCCAACACAATACACACATCACAACACCTACCTACTTCACACGTCCCAACCACAATCACACCCAACTCACTTCCAACATTTCATATTTCATAATTTTCTTTCATTTTAACATACTATAACATGCTTGCAACCTTTATGACACATAAAACAAGATCAAATCTTACCTTTCCACTTCAACTCCACAAATGGACTAGGATTTTCAAAGGTGAGAAAATAGGTGATTAATTGCTCCAATAACACTTCCACACTACTTAGGGGCCTCAATATAGGGGGTTTACATCAACAAATAATTTTTGGAAAGAGTAGAAATGAATTTCAATTCTTTGCTTACCTTGGTCGAGACTCCCTTAGAGTTTTTTTCCAACTTTCCTTCTTTCTTCTTTTATTTTTCTAAGTATGGAAATGATAAGAAGATAAAAAGATCATACATCATATATATATACAAGTTTTGGCCAAGTGCACATGACCCACAACACACTTGGTCCAACTAAACTCTAACACAATTTATGTGGGCACCACCTAATTAATTCAAGTTCTCCAACTTTCAAAAATTTCACTTTTGGTCCCAAACTTTTTCTAATCGATCCAGTGAAGGACATACAGGTTCTAACATTAGCATTCCTTCTATGCAGACCGAGGTTCTAGATATTTGAGAGGTAGCAACTTTTGGCTGACTCTCGGAGTCCTTTCTGTTTATCTTACGTTCTATTTGAGGATTGAGACTCAGATTTGGATTTATCTTCTACTGTATTCTACATTATAGGCTTGTACATGTGACACTAGCCTTAGGATGGTTTCATAGACTTGATATTCTAATGCTTGTCCTTTATTTAGATTGTTTTTCTTTCTCTTTAGTTTATGTTATGGATTGTGCAAGTTTTGAGTTACGTATCGTGGTGGGTTAGGCAAGGGATATTACATCCATTTTTGGATCGTGACTGTTAATACTACCCTTTAGTATCTATAAATATAGGAATTTTTTCTCATTTTTGAATAACAATTTTCTAAGTTCACTGGTGTTTTCCATAAAAACTTAAGTGTGATATGCACTTGTTGAATGAGTTCAAAGTTCTGTAAAATTTGAGGCATTGCTATTTTGTTGAGCTAAATCATTCTATCTTAGAAGAATACATATACACTTTCATGGCAAATTTATTTGTTCATTCACTATAATAAATAGGGTAAAGGGTCAAAATGTGCTTGTACTATCAGAAATGATAAAAAAAAATGCCCTCCATTCATACTTTGGGCCATTTATGCCCTTATAGTTAGTATAATGAGCCAAAAATGCCCTGAATCTAACAACACTAACGGAGAAGGGTCAGTTTGAGCCTTAGGGAGACCCAACACCTTCCTACTAAATGAATGGGCAACACCAATGCTGACAAATTATTTGGATATTTATAAAAAAATAAGATATGATTAATTTTTTTTAATCAATCTTCCATTTCCTTTTATATTAATCAAAAGAAAAAAGGACGAATGGCTTTAAATTCCACCACATTAAGGTTCATTACAGTCAACTTTCAAGAACATTAAATTATTTAACACTTCCCATTGGATACGTCTATTTTATCCTCTCATATCTTTTTGTGCATGTTATTAATGTGATTTAAAAATGAGTATTTATTATAGGAGCAATAAAAATAATGTGTAAAGATATTTTATCAATATAACAAATTTTTCTATATAAAGAGAACTCAATCACATATTTTAACTAATTATTAAATAATGTATTATACTTATTAAAATTAAACTTTATTAATAACTGATTGAGAGATTAAATTAAAAGTCCTATTATCCTTAAAAAATGAGGAGTTTATAAATTGTAAATAAAATTTATTGGGAAGCGGGCCAAGAGCACCGACAAAATATTGAAGAGTTTTGATATCAAACTGACGCTTCTCCATTAGTGTCGTTAGATTCAAGACATTTTGACCCATTATACTAACTATAAGGGCATAAATGACCCAAAGTATGAGCGGAGGCATTTTTATCCTTTCTGATTGTACAAAGATATTTTTGACTCTTTTACCTAATAAATAAAGAATTTTATGATAATAATATATATAATTGTCGTTTTATTATATTTAGGGACAATAATAAATATGTGTATATATAACTAGCACTCTATGTAAATGTCACTAAAGACTTTAGTAACTGCGAATATAATGACACTAATTTAGTTACCGCTATATATTTTTAAGATAATAAATATTGTAACTAAAGAGAAAATTTTATTACCAATAGATTTTTTTTTCATATATATTATAGCGACTACATAAGTTAAAAATATATCTACCTGTTGTTGTATTTGTGTCGATGTAAAAGAATAAGTTTGATAATTTTGCTTTGATTTAAAAAAAAGTCAAATAATAATTATTTCTAAAAGAACTAGTAACGAAGGTTCGTGCTAGCATGAGCCTAATATAAATTATTTTTTATCTCAATTTATGTGATAGTGATAGATTTTTTATATATTTTTTAAAAAATATTGTAAAATTATAATTAAAGCAGTTAAAAAATATTAATATGTAATTAAAGCAGATACGTCAGTAAAAATATTTTTTATTGGCCCCACAAGATAAAATGGAAGAAAACTAGCAGCTGAAGTCAACGGGAAGTTGCTTAAGCAAACAATCGATTTAGTCTCGATTTATGTAATGTCAAATAAATTTTTTTATATATATTTAAAATTATAATTGAAGCAGCTAAAAAAATATTATGAAATAGTTAAAACAGACACGTCAATGCGTGCCTTCAAAATATTAAATTAAAATCCCACAAAAATACAACTAGAGCTACACATGTGAAAAGCAGTGAAAACCTTTTGAGAAGTTTACGTGTCAAGCGTGGAATTACAATATAAACATAACATAAGTAGTAAAATGAAATAACTTTTTAATTTCCAAAAGTGCCCCTGCGATGATGAGAAGCAGCTGTTTTATTCCCTTATATATTGATGGTAAAGTAATGAGAAAACTAACTTGAATTACAGTAACTGTGTTGGCAGCCGGAGGCATGTGTTAGGTGGAGACATGAGGCGGCTAGCATGTCTTGTAAAGACATGTTTTATTTGCAGTTCTGCATGGAAAATAATATATATATTCAATGGGGGAATTTTAACATATAATATAAGTATATATGTAAAGAAAATCAAACAAAAATGATATCTCCTTCTGCAATTCGTTTGTCATATCCTGTTTTAATCCGTTTTAAAATAGAAAAAGTACTTTCATAAATGACAAAATATAAATTGTTTATTATTAATACTGCTTTATTCATATTATTAGAAGAACAAAGTGGCAGATGCACTAGCTAAGGAGGGACTAAAGCTACCGGAACCGAACTCCTTTGTGCATTGGGCATTTCCGTCATTGTCTGTGTCTCGAAAGCTAAAAATAGACAAGGGAAGAACTCTTTTTGTTAGGCATACTAAGCCATCTAATATACAAAATTCTAGTTATATGTACTATACTACCCTTCCCCTACCCGCGTACTGAATAACGGACACACCGCACTACCACGTACTGATGAATATTAAATTTTCTTAATATAATACTTCTGTTTTACCCCCTCCCCCCCTCCCCTGCCAAAAAAAAAAGACACCCCTTTCTCTCATTTTCAAAAAGATAAATATTACTTCCTCTTTTTTATATTAAGTGAATTGTATAACTACTTATACCTATTAAGTAAAAATTTGTGGATATAATTTAAATTATATTTTTTTATTATCCTTTTATTTATCTTCAAGTAGTACAATTTATCTCGTAAAAAATATAAAACTCTATTAAGAACAAGGAGAAATGTGAAAAGATTGTATCAAAACTTCACTTAAATATGAAATAGAAATAATATATAGAAACTCTAATTATTTACTCCATGTTTTAATTTTTGTCTTTAGTAAGATGCTTTTATTTTGTGATTGAAAGTTTTGGTGCATCACATCTAAAGGTACTCTTTTATTCTCTTTATATACATAATAGTTTTATTTATTAAAACTTTTTGTCCAATCAAGTAAAGCAAATTCAGGGAAAGAGTACAATTATACGGCCAGCCAGTGCATTCACCTTATTTGCCACCTAACTTGCCCGACCAATTGCTATTAAATTAATGTTTTTTAGACAAAAAATATAATATTTTTTAAATTAATGTTTAATTGAAAATAAGATAATACATAGAAATTAGAGGTATGTTGTTTAAAGAAAACTGAATTTTTAATTAAAAAATGGTTAAATCTAGTTTTCAAATTTGAAAAATGGTTAAGAGTCGTACAATAGCTATTAAAGTGGCAGAAAAATATTTATCTAGCTATCTTGCTTTTTTAGAATAGTCCGACTAAAATGAGAAAATTTACTTATGAGAAAGCAATTTTCGCCTTGATAAATACCTAAGGAGAGATAGCCACTCATCTTCAAGAAGGTCTCAAAATATCAAACCAACATATAATTAACCATTGTTGTGAATAAAGGAAAAATGTGTATAGATAAAGTGATAGTAACTATCATAATTATGTAATTTAATAAAGTAAAAATTTATATTAATTACCGTGATTAAATGATAGCAATAAATATTTGAACACACATCATATCTATGTTGATGTAAATATTTGGTAAGGATAAGCTTTCCTCGTCTTTAATTATAAGTAGGAGTGTATGAATTTATTGCCCATTCTAATAGTCATAGTATTAGTCTTGTTTCTTGTTCTATATATGTTGGGTTTTTGTTTTTTGTTTTTTTGTTTTTTTTTTAAAATAGACTATAGTATTATCTTGTTATATTATTAATTTGTTAATATTTGTTGTTTCTTTTGTTTATGCTGTTTTTTCTTTTAGAATATTTTATCTTGAGTTGGGGTTTATTGGCAATAATTTGCTTTATCTATGAGATAGAGGTTATTAGATTTGCAATTTTGCATACATTTATCCGTTTTAGACCTTATTTTGAGGAATTACATTGAGAAGTTGTTTGATATGATATATAGAGTATAACAATCTCAGATTAAAATGTAGAATTATTTTATTTCATATTTAATCGCAGATATTAGGCAATTTTTGAATTTTTTATTTCACTTTTATTTTTTTAGTAATATAATAAATATAATCTCTTATACATAACGAAATAACTTATCTCAAGATTAATTATTTCAGAATAATTTATTTCCAATCAAGCGATCGATTATTGATGGTGGTGTATGCGCATGGGGGTGGGGATAGGGAGTGAGAGAAACATAATACTTTCTTTATTTTAATTTTTTATTTTTGTCTTGACACAATTTTTAAAAAAATGTGAATATATGATCTCATATTAAAGATTGATATAATATAATAAAATACTTTTAAATTTTATATTTTGAATATATTATATAAAAAATTATTAAAAAGAAAGTAGATATTTTCTTAAATAAATAAAAATAGAAATAAAATAAATAAATTGAGAAAAAGGATTATATATAGAAAGAGAAATTAGAACGAAAAAGTTGTTTGTAGTATATTTTATAGATACCTTTTTTTTTGGTCCCCTACTCTATTGCATATAAGGCAAAATATATACTCCTTTGGTCCCGACATGTTAGTACCATTTGATTTGGTTCAAAATATAAATTAAACAATTATAAAATTTGTGAATCTAAATAAATTATTTAAATTATTCTGTTTAAGGTAAGAAAAGTAATTAAAGCTAAATTCTTGTTAGTTAATAAAAATGTGATATTTTCTTACCAAATTAAAAAAGTAAGCGTGTCATAAACTAACATAGATAAAGTATTCGTTCTTTCATTTTTAATTGCGTAATTTTCTTTTTAAAAGTCAAGTAATATGAATCATATTAATATGAAAAAAATATTACATACAACTTATAATACTTTTCATGTAATATTTGATATTTTATTTCAAACTACCTAATTGATATAATTTAATTTATCTTTAAAAATTAATCAAATCAATTTTGAAAGCTAATTTACTATATTTATATATTATCATCTATTTTTTCGCTTTAGTCATTTCTCTTTCATATCTAGTATCTTTTGTTTTTGGAACTTGATATTTTTGAGCGAAGAATCTTTCGAAAATAGCCTCTCTATCTCTAAGAGGTAGTAATAAGGTCTGCATACATTTTACACTCCTTAGATTCCACTGAATATGCTGTTGTTGTTGTAGTAATTTCGAAAGCCAATAAAACGTAATATGATAACTAAAATAGAATTTTTGGTAAATAAGTAAATTTTAATACTACAGTGCTATTTTAGTATTTTATATATAGTGGGGCTGGTCAAGATTCAGTTACCATGTAGTTGGGAGAGATCCTGTCCTAAGGCCACCACAATCCTGTGTTTTAAGAGAATCAAGAAAATCTTGGTGACCCAGTTCAAGAATCCTTAGAAATTTTTTAATGGGTAATTGACATTTTTTCTCCTTCTTCATTCTTGTTTTTTCTTCATGGATTCTTGGAGTGAAGTGGGTGGGTAAAAAGTAGTCATCTTGATTTTGGTGTTAAATTTTTTTTCCTCAGCTGAGTTTTATGATTTGGTAGATTTGTTAGTTGTCTGTTGTGGGCTATATTTCTTTTTTACATTATTGAATGTTTGGTGTCTCCAAACCACTAATTTTGTATGTGGTTTTCTGAGCTTTTTAACAAGCTTTGTTGGTTATGGTTTTCATTAAAAAAAAAAAAAAAATAGCCCCACCAAACAAGTCCCCCCCCCCACCACGACCCACCAAATATAGGTACAGTGTACAAGTGCCTTTTAGGCTTCTTAATTAGCCTTCCTTGGTATTTTGGTTATTCTTACTCTTTCTAGTATTTCATTATTGGTCAACATTAATTTCCCCCTTCCTGAAAATACTTGCTTTGCACTCTTCTGATGATATGTGTTTGTGTTTCTCTTCTGTCTAAAAAAGCTTTAGTTAGCTATTCTCAAAACATCATGAATGATGAATATGAAAAATTCATCAGAAGAATGAATCCACCAAGGTACTATTTTCAATTTTTTTTTAAATTTTAATGCATTGTTAATTATCACTAAGACTTGTCATTTACTCTATGTTTCGCTTTCTTTCTGTGTCAGAGTGGTAATTGACAATGAGTCTTCTAAGTATGCCACTATTATACAGGTTTGTCTGAGTTTAAGGTTGTTTGTTTGTTTAATGAAAAGGGTATCTTTCTAATTTTGTTAAAACTTTCTAGGTGGATAGTGTTAACAAATACGGAATACTTCTAGAGCTGGTACAAATTCTAACTGATATTAATCTTGTTATCACCAAGGCTCATATTTCCTCTGATGGTGAATGGTTCATGGATGGTAATCATCTTTGCCTTTACTTTCCAATTCCATCCTATGTTGCTCGACTCTTCAAAAATGTGTCGGACAAGTGTATCTCAGATCCTCCAAAAGCAGCGTATTTTTAGTGAGTCTGAGCAACATCTAGCATTTGTTTCTTTCACTTTGAAAAGGGAATTTATCACACCGTCGTAGCTTGGACTCTTCAAAAATATGTCGACCAGTGTGTGTCGAATCTTTCAAATGTAGTGTATTTTTGGAGAGTTGGAGCAATATCAAGCTATTGTTCGAATTTACCACGCCCTTTTTGGGGTTAATTTTTATGGATTTTAAGACTAGGTTTTCTCGGAAACAGTCTCTCTACCTCTATGAGGTAGTGGTAAGGTTTGCTTACATTTTACCCTCCCCAGACCCCACTTGCGGGATTCCACTGGGTATGTTGTTGCTGTTGTTGTTGTTTTTGGGGTTAATTTGTAAGTTGATACTCTTTTGGCAGTTTTCAATGTGACTAATCAAGATGGGAGCAAGATAAAAGATGAAGCAATGTTGGACTATATCATGAAGGTGAGTAGTAGTAATTTGGCCCTAAATTCTTTTGCATTGATGTGGAAATTCAAACAACTGAATTGTTTTTGTGGTTTTCATTTTCAGTCTCTCGGTCCGGATTCTAGTTTCGCGTCATCAATGAGACGATCAGTTGGAGTTACTACAGGACTGGACCACACTTCAATTGAGTTAGTTGGAAGTGATAGACCAGGGTTATTGTCTGAGCTGAGCGCTGTCCTCATGAATCTCAAATGCAATGTGGTTAATGCTGAGGTGTGGACTCATAACACCAGAGCAGCAGCTATAATGCAAGTTACCGATGAGGAAACGGGAGGTACAATTAATAATGAGGAAAAGTTGTCTATGATGAAGCAACTTTTGTGCAATGTACTTAGATGTAGCAATAAATTAAGGGATGCTAAGACAATGGTATCCGATGGGGCCTCTCATACCGAAAGAAGGCTTCACCAGCTAATGTTTGCAGACCGCGACTATGAACGTGCTGCTGGTGATGAATTGGATGAAAAAGGGAGGCCTTATGTGAGTATCATTAATTGGCACGATAAGGATTACTCAGTTGTGACAATCCGGTGTAAGGATAGACCGAAGCTTCTCTTTGATATAATTTGTACATTGACCGATATGCAGTATGTGGTTTTCCATGGCAGTGTTGATACTGAAGGATCAGATTCCCACCAGGTACCATAATTTCTTATTCGTTTCGGAATCTCTGAAAATCTGTGAAACTAATTGTTATAAAATCTGTTCTCATTGAAGGAGTTTTGCATAAGACATATAGATGGTTCACCGGTGAAATCGGACGCAGAACGACAAAGAGTGATTCAATGTCTTGAAGCAGCAATAGAAAGAAGGGTATCTGAGGTTAGCACTAATGATTTATTCGACATGTATGTAATCGTAAGTGGTGCTTGAATTCACTGGTGTCAACTTATATCCATTACCTTGACTATGTTGATCAAGTTCTGTTTCTAGAGATTTTCATTCCTTTTTATGATGACATTAAGTTGAATAAGCATTTGTCAAGACTCAAATGAGTGCTATTCCAAACGATGCAAAATGGTTCTTTTCTTTCTATTTTGTGTTCAAAACGACATATCCGGGACCTTTTAAGTATATTTTATATATTAGAGTGAATGTGTCTCTCTTAGCTTGTCTGGTGCATGCTTCTGGCAATCTTTGTGTCTATTAGTTGTCTGATGATGTCTTACCCCCATTGTCTTTTCTTACAATTTTAACATATTGCCTCAGTTATGTCAGATAGATTTGGAAATATCCTCTTGGAAGAAAATGTAGTTCGTATAAAGTCATTTTCTTCTCTTGTAGGCTTTGGATTGCGTTTTAATCGATTATGGTTTTTGTTTTTGTTTTCTTGTCATGTTTGTTCAGGGATTGAAACTTGAACTATGTACCACGGACAGAGTAGGACTGCTCTCCGATGTTACTAGGATCTTCCGCGAGAATGGCCTCACTGTCTCTAGAGCAGAAGTGACAACTAGAGCAGGCAAAGCTCTAAATGTATTCTATGTTTGCGATTCATCAGGGAATCCTGTTGATGCCAAGATCATAGATTCTGTTCGTCAGACAATTGGACAGACTATACTTAAGGTCAAAGGCAATGTTGGAGAGTTAAATCGAGTTCCACAAGAATCTGCAACTAGGTTCCTTTTTGGTGGTTTATTCAAGTCAAGATCCTTTTGTAATTTAGGTTTGGTTAGGTCGTATTCTTGAAAGACACGAGATGTAGTCCTTGTCCCATGTACATTCATCCCCTCTACATCTTCCTAGGTTTTAGATGTGGTTGTATGAAAGTCGATCAGTATATGAAGTAGTATCTTTGATGTTTAAGGGCATGTCAATTGTCTGTAAATATGTTTATGCAATCGTTTGTGCTTATAAGCTAGTTTGATCAGCTTATAAGTTTTGTCGAATGCTTTTTTTACTCTTTTTTTTGTTTTTAATGTCTCAACTGTGTAGTCAAATGTGGCCCTTAATTATTTCAGCCAGAAATGAGCTGTTATTGTCTTTGATTCAAATAGGCAGCAAATCAAATCATGTTTGACTTGATTCTTCGATGTTTTCTATGGTTCTGAAGAACAATGATGAACCTTCATTGGAGGGGGTTTAAACATGGGAAAATGACAAGTATGGTCCCTTGAATTTGACTGTGAGTTCGATTTAGTCCCACGGAAATATTTTGAACATTTAAGTTTGTCCATGTTAACATGATTATTAGTATTCATCCAATATTTAATAATTAATGTTCGTTAGATTTACCGGAAATAACGGAAAAAACATACTCATATATGTCAAAATTTTATCTCACCGAGAACATGATCATAAATAGAAAAAAATGGAGATCGCGTATTATGGTAGAAAATTATTAGGCTAGTAGGAGTAGGTTGATGTATGGCCTTGTGATATAGTAGGTTAGTATAAGTAGTTATCTCTCTACATTCTATGTTGTCATTATTCGTCTTATATTTATTTACTTTTTATCATATTTACATACTATCGCATGCTTTTCATTATTAGTAATTTTTCATTTTCCTTTCTATTCTTTTTTTTCCTTTTATTTTCATATCTAGTACCTTCTGCTTATGAGGCTCGATTATCTTATACGAGGATTTTTCGAAAATAGTCTCTCAATCTCTATAAGGTAATGGTAAGGTCTGTGTATATTTTATCCTTTTTAGACTCCACTTATAAAATTTTACTGGGAATGTTATTGTAGATATTCTGACTTCTTTTCTCCCTTTGAAAGTACATAAATAAAAAAAATGCTTAAATATTATGGTACAATAAAAAATGGAATAAAAAATAGGAAAAATATTCCTCTATTTATTTATTAGTAAATACCTTCGTTGTCTATCCTTAGGTTTCATATTGGACGTATTTTAACGCCCCCAATTTAAATCCATTTAATAAATTCATTAATGATGTGGTGATCTTCTACTTGTCACCATTTAAATAATCTAAACTAATTTTTTTAAATCAAAATTATACTAGTTAATAGTTAAGATAGTTATAGTTTGAATTAATTATGATTTGCGGCAAACATCTAACTGTAATTACATTTGAGTTTTATGTAATTCGCACAATTTATAAAAACATTGTGCACGATTATACAAAAATTGTACGTGAATAAAATTGTATAGCAAAATATATAAATATTGTGAATTGTATAGCGAATTATACAAACATTGTGCATGAATTGTATAGCGAAATATATAAATATTATGCAAAAATTGTGAATTATACAAACATATACAAATGGTGCGCGAATTATAGAAATGTTCCTATAACTATAATTATGAAATGTAATTACCCAAACTATAGCTATAAAGTATAACTAAGGTATTTTTAGTGTAAAAATTGCAAAACTGTACATTTTTAGGGCTCTAATTACACTTTTTGTCAACCTCCCAAAATATTTACCATTTTGTCACAATTATTTACTAAAGTGTGATTTTAGTTTTTTCTTTTTCATTTTTTTTATTTTGTATATTTTTGTTTGTGTACTTGTAAGATATGAATTTATTAATGGTCATATCATTTTGGCAAATTTTTTAAAAAGTTATTTTTTGGACTGATTTGACCATTCTCTTACACTTTGCATTTTCCAACAAAAGTACAATTTTATTTTTTTAATTATTTTAACATTGAGTTTTCAATATTCAACCGCTTCATCTTCCCAACCCTTCTTCCTCCTTTTCTTTTTTCGCCATTTCTTGGTTTTAATTTTTCCTTTATGTTCTCCCCCCATTTTATTTTAGTCCTGTTGTGGTTTTTCTTTGAGTTTTTGCAGTTGCGAACATGTCGATTTTCGATGACAAAACCTCCATGCGTAAGAGTCCCCGATTAAACGCGAAGCCGATTTGTTTGGATACTGCACCAACACAATCTTTCAGGCCCACTTTTAATTTGAATGTTTTTACTCCGTCTTCGATTCAAAAAAAAATATAGTTCGTGGCACTTCTAATGTCATTGTTGTTGAATCTTCTAAGAAGAAGGATTTTGTTGATTGTGCTTCAAAGTCATTGAAGAGAAAAGGAAAAGAGAAGGTTGTTTTACCTCATGATAGCAACTTCGAAGTTGAAATACCAATATTAAAAGGACATCACTCGAATGAGCAACAAAAGTCCAGAAATGTTAGACCCCAGGTAAAACCCTTTCATTTTTGAATTTTTTTTTATTATTCGATGATTTATATAACAAGTTTGAAGATCCTTTTTTTTTCAGTCTGGTGTTGGTGAATCTTTGAAATGTGACAATCGACAACCCAAGAAGGTAGCCATGAAAGGGAAGAAGGGTAATGTAAAAAGTCTGAAGAGAAGATTAAGAGTATGTCACATAAATTCCTAATTTAAATTATTATTTTTTTATTTAAAATATGTGAAATTTGGTGGTTATTAGTAATCACTGTTTGATTCGTTTGATTTCTGATAGATTTAGGTTTTGTTGTAGTATAAAAAATTTATATTTTTTTAGTATAACTTTCATGTTTGCTAAGCATTCTCTGTTGCCTGTTGGCTTGATCAAATATTTTTTTTTATGGAGTAAAGTTTATGTAACTGGTGGTCATTATTTTGATAACTGTTTATGTCAATATAGTATTTTTTTTAGTCTGAAGTTATGACATATGTCGATTTTTCACTATTTTTCATTATATTTTTTTATTATCCAAATATGTTATGATACCTTTATTTTGTCTGGGTTAAAACTAGTGACAAACTTTGTCTGTCATTACTTTAGGGGGGGTGCTGATTCATAGTAATCACTGTTTCATGGGTTTGATTTCTTGTTGATTTAAGTTTTGTTATACTATAAGAATTTTGTGCTTTTTTAGGGCAACTTTCATGTTTGCTAAGCATTCTCTGTTGGCTTGACTAAATATTTTTTTATGGAATAAGATTTATGTAATTGTGGGTCATTATTTTGAAAACTGTTTATGTCAATATAGTATTTTTTTGATCTGAAGTTATGGCATATGTTAGTTTTTCACTATTTTTCATTAGATTTTTTTATTCTCCAAATATGTTATGATCCCTTTATTTTTTTGGCTTAAAAACTGTAACAAACTTTGTTGATCATTACTTTGGGGGGTGTTGATTATTAGTAATCATTGTTTGATGGGTTTGATTTCTGGTTGATTTTGATTTTGTTGTAGTATAAGAATTTTGTATTTTTTAGGGCAACTTTCATGTTTGTTAAGCATTCTTTGTTGGCTTGATCAAATGATTTTTTATGGAGCAAGGTTTATGTAATTGATGGTCCTTATTTTGGCAAATATTTATGTGAATGTAGTATTTTTTTTTTGTCTGAAGTTATGGCATATGTTGGTTGTTCACTATTTTCCATTAGATTTTTTATTCTCCAAATATGTTATGATTCTTTTTTTTTTGTTAAACACATGTGACAAACTTTGTTTGTCATTACTTTGTGGGGTGCTGACTATATTGTTTTGGGGATATTCACTAATTTTTAAGTATTGTTTTTATATGTCTGTCATACTCATTCTCTTGCAACATTATTTTTTTACATATTTTTTGGGCTTTGAAATGTGCTTTTAAGTATGCTGTAAATTTGATTAATATGTTGCTTGAATGTGCCCATTTTATTCAGCACTTAATCTTGGTTGAATGTTCTCAATCAATTTGGTCAGCATGTTGGTTAATATGTTGGTCAATATATTGGTCAAATGTTAATAAAAATATGAATCAGTTTATGCTACTATGTTGGCTAATGATTGGGGAGGAGGGGTTTACTGTTTTTAAATGTATCATACCTGCCATGTTATGTGTTTTTGCTTTTGGTTCAGGGTAACAAAAAACCCCAAATGACTTTTCAATATGAACTTTGGTCCTTTTGCTGAAATTTTTAAAAGGTTGGAGAAGTTGAATATGCTTGACTTGTTCAAAAATTCACCATTCGGCTACCTTTTTAAACTATTTGAAATGCATATTCAACCACAACTTATAAGACACTTGGTGTTGAATGAGGTGCCCAGTGAAAGAAAGGACACCTTTACTTTCTATTTGAATTGGTCTCGATTAGAATTTGGAATTGCTGAGTTCAAGGCTATAACTGGTTTCAAATGTGGTACATTGGATGACTTTGTCCATGACTTGGTCGGTCCATCCAGATTGATGGCGAAGTATTTTTCGAACTTCAAGAATAATAGTGTCCCAAAAAAATATTTTATCATAATTTTTAAAGAGGAAGATTTAATCGAGCTAGATGATGTATTTGATATGTGCATCATCTATTTTATTAGTACCTTTGTACTATCGTCTCCTATGCAGAATTCATTTATTCTTGAAGACCATTTCTTATTGGTTGAGTCGGGAAAGTACGTTGATTATCCGTGGGGCTATTTGTCATTTCAGAATTTTAGGGACTGCATTACTAAACAAGTTGCTTTGGGTAATGATAGGGTATTGTTTTGGGAATTTTCGTTGGCTCTTCAAATCTGGTTCTATGAATGTGGCAACCGAGTTGATCGGACGATTGCAATTCATCGATTTAGATGAAATTCACGAATGTTTAATTGAAATATTCTAGATAGGAAATTTTTTTTCAACCACTTCAAAAGAGGGATGTTTCAGGCAGATGACAATCTGGTAAGTTACAATGCTTTTGTTTTATATGCATATTTGTTTTGGCTCACATCTGTTTTTGTACCAGTACAAGTTTAGAAATATGTTATTCACTACTGAGGAGATGACCGCGATTCGTGTGGAAGACCTCCCGGTGGCAGTTCATCGTGGTGTTTGTATGGGTGAGGAGCAACTCTGTCGTGCTTCTGATCCCTGTAATTACAGTCGGACAGAAAAGCGACCCTTGGGGATGATCCAGTAGGTTGCAAGGTTAATGATTTTGATAAAGGAGAGACGTCGACCAAGTTTGAATCAAACAAAATTGAAGTCACAAAGAGGTTTGAAAAAGAAATTTACATGGTATGTGTTGGTAAATTTGTTTATGCAGTGTTGGCACCATAAGTTGCATTTTATATGTTTTTGTCTCTCGTTTGTCTATTGGTTCTAGGTTCATAAATAACTGTCAACTTTGGAGGCTAAGGTTGATCAGTTGGAGGTTAAGGTTGATTAAGAGTTTCGTGGAATTAGATTTTTAATTGAGGAGTCATTAAAAAAAACTTAAGCCTGAGAATTGGAAAGAACCAGGTAGTGAAACCCAAAGTGGTAATACTGAATTACCCAAGGTATTAATTAACTAATTTTATCATTTTTTTTATGTTTCACAAATTTTCATAATTATATCATATAATCACTGTTATCATTTTTAATATTTTAGGATTGTTCCCGTCATGAGGAGACTGGGAAAGAACCAGTCGTGGACCCTCAATTCGATAATTGTGATTTGTCGAAGGTAACACTTAATTTAATTATACATTTTTTTCTCTTCTGCAAAGACATCTAAAAAATAAAATTTTTCTTATTGGGTTTGTAATATTATTTTTAATGCTAGGATTGCTCTGATCATCAAAACACATTTTCAAAAGATGCGCCTGAGATTTGTGATTACCCCAATGTTGTTCCTTCAGTTAATATGGTTTGATATATGTTGCTTCTTTTATTTTTATGATTTTTGTACATTCTTTGATTTTGTCAACTACTTGTTGATTTTATTTTAGTTAAACAAGGGAATGGTATAAACTTTGACCAAATTTTGATTAAATTTAGGGTATATCTTTTGACCTAGTATATATGTGTGATAATATGTGTGATTGTTTCTTATATTTTTACCCTTTTGTTTATTATATTTCAATATTTATCATTTGATCATTTAATTAATATCATATAGGGAAAATATTATTATGTTTGTGCGATTTTCTTGTTTAATGGTTCTTACCCTGCCTATTTGCTTTACAATTGTATTGACTGTCTAATTTTATTACCAGTCAAAAGAAAATAAGAAAGTTGAAGATGTGATTGGCAGTTCGGAGGAGCAACAACGTCATGATGTATTGTTATCGAATGTTGGTAATTGTTTCTATCTAAGTATCATATTCTAACTAAGTATTTACCATATTGTCATGCTACATTTTTGTTGGTAATACATATTTTGTTTAACTTTATAGGTGAACTGATAAGTGTTAGTCATGACACTCATACGTTTGATGAATATGACTTCTCTGATTTGTGTGAATCTTAACTGGTTGTCTTAGAAAATAAGATGTCGTATGTATCGTCTGTGAATGTACCCAGGCCTAAGCTTCCTTGAAAGTGTCTCCAATTCCCGTTCACTGATCTCAGCGACACAAACGAATTTGCTGTCAAGTCCCCTGCCATATTCGAAAGGAAGCACCCTTTTGGATGCGCGCGATAATTTCTATGTAGAGAGAGACTTGATTGACTCATTTCATTTGTGGATCAAGCAAAGGTTGCCAAAGAAACGTGACAAGTACGTGAGAATCTGTTTTATTTGTCTACAATCTTTCTTATCATTTTATTAAAAAGGTAATATCTTTGCCATTTATTTTCCTTGTAGGATACAAAGTGCAATTACTCTTGCGTCCAACAAGATTAGCCCCCCACTTGATTTTGGTATTGATATGATAGATAAGATGGACTGGTTCTATGATTTGGTCACTAAAAGCCGATCATGGAGAGACTTGATAAACAATAATTTTACATAATCTCTAATTATTTTTTTATTGTACTTTTAAAAGCATCATGTTAATGATTTTGGTTAGTTGTTGTCATGGGCTATTATTGACAATGATTTTGGTTAGTTCTTGTTCCAGGGTTATGGTTAATTTATTTGTCTCAATATAGTCTATACATGTCCTAATAAATTATATTGGTTAGTAAGATGGTCATAAGTTGTTTTATATGTTTGAATGACATTTCTTTTATTTTTTTTGTTGTTGTTTTTTATGCTTGTTGATGTGATGGTTATATGTTAGTCTATTCAATATTTATCTATATTTGTCCAAGGATTTGTCAATGTGACTGTTTGCATTTGTCATGAGTCCTTTGGCTTGAGTTATTGGCCCAGATGTTGGTTAATATGATGATATTATTTTTGGCACAAATGTTGGACTATATTTTTTCTAAAATGTTGGTACATATGTTAGACTATATGTTATTTGCTGTTATGAGCAATTATTGACAATGATTTTAGTTAGTTCTTGTTTCAGAGACATGGTTAATATGTTTGTCTGAATATAGTCTATACATCTCCCAATAAGTTATATTGGTTAGTAAGATGGTCATAAGTTGTTATATATGTTTGAATGACATTTCTTTTATGTTTTTTTTTGTTATTTTTTGTGCTTGTTAATGTGATAGTTATATCTTGATCTATTTAATATTTATCCATATTTGTCCAAGGATTTGTCAATGTGATTGTTTCCGTTTGTCATGAGTCATTTGGCTTGGGTTATTTGGTACAAATGCTGACCTATATATTGATTAATATGATGGTTTTATTTTTAGTACAAATGTTGGGCTGTATTTTTCTAAATTGCTGGTACATATGTTGGACTTTATTTTTCTAAAATTCTCAAGGGGTTGGTCACTCTGTTGGTTATAAGTTTGTTTATAAGTAATTTCAATTTTGATCATGGGTACTATGCTTTTATGTTATCAATCTGTTAACTAATCTGTAAAACACCTATTTTTAATAAAGCATGTTGATGCTATCATGTACTACCTTTGGAAAAAAATAAAGTATGATCCTGATAATGATACGAGAGTCATATTTGTGGACTCTTTCTTCATAAGATGGGTAGAACAAATTCATGATTAGTGGTTGAGCTGCAACAAAGATAGGCATGTAATTAATCCTGATCATGAGGTTGCTCAGTACATTTGGGGGTTTAAAATACATGGAAATACATCTTGGGATTTGGTTGACTGTTTTTTGCATTCCGGTCAACATTCCTCATCTATGTCATTGGGTATTAGCTGTGATATACGTAAAAGACTTTTTTTTATATATGTCTTTGATTCATTATTTGAAGTGGGGTCAAAGTATTTTGTTGCGGTCAATGTTGTGAAGAGGAAATTGGCAGAAATTATCCTTCTCTTCTTTGTTTGCACTGGGTTTTATGGTAAACAACTAGGTATTGACTGGAAAAATACGATGGAATCGGTTGATCGTGCTCTGACGAACCCACTTATTTATTTTATCTGCGATAATGTTTCCCAACAAAGCGAGGAGTCAAAATAAGTTCCTTTTCCAATAACTCTTTTTTTTTCTAGGTTTAAATTTACAATAATTTGGTATTTCATCATACTTTATTTGTTCTTATTTTTTCTTTTATGATCGGTCTATCTGATCACAAGTTACTTTATTTTTTTATCATAGTGACTGTGAATTATACACTTGTGCCTTCGCGAAACACTTTTCGCAAGGTCACTTTAAGATATCTGAGTGTGACTTTGATTCGTACCTATTCAGATTGAGGTGCGTTGCTTTGCTTTGAAAGTATAACACACAGAAGATTGAGGATGACACAGTCAATGACAGCAAAGCTGCGGGAAAAATTGTTAGTCAAATGGGGGCACCTAAATTTGTACGGGACTATGTCCCAATTACAGACTCTATTGATCGGGAGAATCTGGTACCTAGGTTTTCTTGTGTACTTACTTTGTCGCTTGTTGGGTTTTTTCTATTGATGGACCTTTTAACTGAAAATACGAATTACAGTTTCATTGGTTTCATTTTGCGGGTTATTACTTTTGTTAACTCAGTTTGTTTATGTTTACCATTTCTGGATCAGAAATATTATTTGTGTAAATTTGGTCGCTGTTTTTTTGGGTATTCTGTTGGTTTTTGACTCTTTGTATCATGATTTGGTCAACTTTAATGTTTTATGTTGTTATAAACCCATCTACAATGATATTACTTCAACGTTTTTAATTTGTTATTTTGTTGTTAGGGGGTTGGCAAATAATTGTGTTATATGTTTGTTTTAAGCTTGTTAAAACGGGTGTTACGAACTTTACCATGGGTTTGGTTATTATGTTTGTCTATAGTATGCCTAAAGTTGTTTAATTTCATTCTTGAAAATATTATTTCCTTTGCTTCTTTACCTGTCATTTGATTTTAAATTAATTCTTCGAACTGTTGTAAATCAACATTATGCCTTAATTATTAAGATAAATTTTTTTCCTAGCCTGCCACAAACAATACCAACACACTGACCAAAACAATTGACTATCTGCACAAAAATTGGCCTGCCACAATAATCAAGGAAGAAAACAGGAAAAAACCAGCATTCAGACCATAAATACCACCATATTCTTGTAGTTTTTCCCACAAAACAATGGAAAACAGAGAAAATGGGAAGCTACTCCAAAATATAACATCCGTAAATAAAAATTAACAAATCAACTCATTCAAAACTACTCACATCATTTACCACATATTTTCAAAATTATTACAGTCGATTACCATAATTCAAAAACATTATAGACATACCCCCATTTAATTGTAACTACCATTCACCAACACAAACATAAAACCATCACACTACAAAAAAAAATTCAAATCACTGCTAATTTTGCATCCAAGAAACACAAAAAGGGATCATGTCAGTCTCCACAAATATCCATACCTCCTTTTTCAAAAATAACAAAATTAACACAATTATTCCATAACATGACCAACTGCTAATTTATTTGGTTTTTGTCATAACTGTTATCTCACGTGATTTTGTTATGACCCGTCAAGCCACATTTACTGCATGTAATCTTGCTCCTTTTGAATTTTACTTCTGTAAAGCCCTTGGTCAACCTGGTCCCCTTTTTACGTCAGGTGACAGAATTGAATGTTCTTGTTGCTGTAGTAAACTGAACAATAATCCTTAACATACTTCTTTCTATACCCAATCACTGTGACTGCGTGGGCACAAAAGATCTCATCATGTTGAAACCTCCCGTAGGAGCATATCATTATGTTCAAACAAACAGTGAACCTGTGCACACCATCGATAACTGTATACAGAAATTCCGTTTACGCTCTAACCTGTACAAAAAATATAAATCTAAAATTATTAGAATGATATATTTTGGAACAACTACAGGAGCTGATTTTTTTGGGCAAAGTTTAAGACCATACTGTCATCTGATGCGATAATTTTTTATTTTCTAATAACATAACATTATACTTTTTTGTCAGAGTTGTTGTCGTCTGCCTTCCTTCCTGGTTGTGTTTCTCATTTCACGTTTCAATTGTTTTCCTTACATATTCCAGCATAGACACTACAGGGAGTTTACGATTTGGTAAAATTGTATTGCTGATTGACAAAACAATGTTGCTCGTTAGTGTCCATGTCCTTTTCACAGTTGAGTGAGCGCGCGACCACTTTTCAAAATCAGCTTCTTCTAAATAGGTGTGGCATCTGGACTTATTTTCTTCAATTGTCTCATCAACTCACCAAACTCCTCATCAGTGTATGCTTTTGCCAATTTAAAAAACAACATTCTTACTTGCTCCGTATTGTTGTGTATTTTTTTCAGCACATTAGTCCAAAGTGATATATGCAAGCGTAGTGTTTGAAACCTAGGTACACTGAGACAACTGCATTTCAAATGCTTTTGTTTTTATCTGAAACAAAGCATATTCCATCTCGATCGCCGAATGCCAATTTGAAACATTGGAAGAACCAACTCCAAGACTTATCATTTTTCGAGTCCACCACACTGTATGCTAGAGACAATATATGACTTGCATAACAACTAAACAATTTAGCTGCTTTTTTATTATTATTATTACAGGGAATGAAAATACAAAACACATAAATGGTGTTCGAGAAACTAACCTCCCAGATCCAACATGCTAGCGATCAACATAGTACCTTCGAATGTTGACCTAACGTGCGTACCATCAGCAACAACGATTGGTCTACAATATTCTCACCCACTAATGCATACATCCAGTGTAATGAATGTATACAAAAAATGTCCATCGTCCGTCTTTCGTAAATCCACTATAGTACCAGGATATGTTTTTTACAAAATGTGTAAATATATTGACAATTTGCTATACGACAATGCTGGGTCGCCTCGTACTATAGTGAATGTCATTCTCCTACCTCTCCATGCTTGCATATAAGTTAATGTTAACACATGTTGCCTCTTTATGTCCTTTCGTATCTCCGTTGGTGTGTAGTTTATCTTTGGATCACTGCATTTTTCCAACAATATTGCACCAAGCATCCCACTTTTATGTTGACATTTTGATAATATTCTGCTTTTCAAAGGGGACGTATGTATATCACAAAATCTATGAACTTTGAATAATGGAGTATTGTTCAAGCATGAAGACTTAAATAACCATGTGTAGCCATTTGTTGGGCATTTCAAGTTGTAACTGTACAATGTCAACCACCGCTAAATTTATTAACCACTGCTAACATTCAAACATACTTTCAACCAATAACATCCCAAACCTCAGCGCAAATTTATTCGATAAACAAATTCACCACAAATTTAAGCCATAAAACCAAAATATACCCAACTTTTTTAAGCATTGCCAACCTTTAAACCTATTTTTAACATATAATATACCCAACTTCTGGCCTAATTTATTCCATAAACAAAATCACTACATATTTATACCATAAATCCCAAAAAAAATATAAAACATGTTACCAAAGTTTGTACCAAAATTTATACCACAATTCTGGACAAAGTTATGCCTTTTTTTTTAACCACTGCTAACTTTAGAATGCACTTTTATCCAATAATTTTTTCAGCCTCTGCCAACATTTATTCCATAAACTAAAAATCACAACACATTTATACCATAAAAAACCTATCACGCATAACAATATCTCAAATTAAATAAAAAATAATATAGTTATGCATACCTTGCATGACTTGATCTCACGAATGTATTCAAAACCTCTAGACAATGCATAACGTCTCATCACCTCTACAACAACCTTTTTATTTTTGTAGATTTGATTGACTAGAACATTGCCATTTTGAATGTTGTCTATTATTTCTACATTATCATCCTCCTCCGTCATATATGATTGAATTGGACTCAAGCTCAGTGGATCTCTCATTGCAAACGACTGTGTCGAACGTTGATCATCCACATCATAGAAAATGATATTCGTACAATTATTTGCACACGTTACACACAAAGAATACTTGGAGAAGAAGTCAATGTTGGTTTTTTTTTATCCAAATACACTTGCATGCCCACATTGTTGTGTATGTGCATTGGTGGGGGATTCATTTGTGACTTTATATTGCAG
Organism: Solanum virginianum; assembly: GCA_000787875.1. Lineage (NCBI taxonomy): Eukaryota > Viridiplantae > Streptophyta > Magnoliopsida > Solanales > Solanaceae > Solanum > Solanum virginianum. The sequence continues at coordinate 40,140 of DF358467.1, forward strand.
CATTATTTTAGTACTCATTGTGTCAACACCATTTGTGATGCAATAGCTTCAACCAGTCCCTTGAATCCAATTTTCTGGTCGAATATAATTCCTTCAATTTTGTAATTGACATAGCAACCTGCGTATATATATCGACGGATGTAAAATCAAACACAAAAAACAACAAATAATCCAAAAAAGTACCACCCCTGGCCAACAAATCATCACAAAGTTTTAACAACAACAACCAATATTTTTTACGATGAATTAATATACTACTTTCAACCAAACATAGACAGTTATGGTTAACCAAACAACAAAATCCAAAAAGCCATAACTTCCCAACAATATACCATTGACATGTTTCAAGAAGGGACAACCACAACAACGAATTTGTAAGACATGTTCATAAACTACTTTAAACCAAATATAGACAAGCCACTATTTTAATTGAAGAAATTTATACAAAGATCATACATACCCTCCATCATCTTTCTACTAAAACGTGTACTAGAAAAATGACCAACAAGTATATTTTTGCATGAACAAGGAAATCAAACCTGATGAATCCCATGTTCCGTCATGGTGAATCAAAATGGATACACATTCCATACTCAAATTCGACCAACCAAAACCTTAATGTGTATATATATTTTTTTGTAAGAATCTTTGTTTTTTTCGTACTTTGAACAACTTTCTTTAACTAAGCTTTTCCTTTATAAAAACTCACTAATGGACTAACAATAACACGCCTCACTCACTTCACATTTTTGTAGTATTTTTATCTCACTCATTACACTATGTGTAATAAAAAACTTACCAAATATTTAACATACTCTATGCACGTGGCCCAAAATAAAGTACCAAAATTTATTACATTTATTGACTCCACATATTATAATTTCTTTTACATTTTTCATTTACTTCTCTTCTATTAGCATTTATTGATTACAAATTATTACATATGTTTTTTGCTTTTTTACATTTGCATTTTAATTTTTTTTCCGCTTGCATTTAATGCATCTCAGCACTCGCTTTGACCTTATTTTTTTACCTTTTGTTTTTCTTTTATTCCTTATTCCTATAGTAATAAATGATCTGACTTATGTCATTTCATTGATAATTTTTTTTTAATTTTTCTATGCTTTGGACAAATTTTTGAATAACATTTCCCTTTTTTTAAAAAAAAAATTAATGGTCATTCATCGCATTTAATGCCCTACTTTATGTCACTTTCCTATTTTTTGTTTTATTTTCATTTGTTTTTTCATAGTACTAGAAAATGACTTTGTATAGTTTGGTAATTTTTCTTGACATTTATTAGTAATTTTACTTTAATGACAAAAGAGATAATTTTGGCTCTTAAAATGTATAGTATTGAAATTCTCCCTTTTTAGTTGCTATATACAAAATTTGCTCTTGAAAATCCCACCTATTCCCATGACTTTAATCATGTTTATGAGAATATTCACCATCAAAGTTTGAATTAAATCTCTTAGTTTGCTTATTTATTGAAATTTATTTTATATATAAAGAAAAAGATTTAATTTCACATTTGAGAGACTAAAATTTGCTTTAAGAAAAAAATGAATGGATAGAATTGGAGCCACTCTTAGTGACATCATATTCTTTTCTTCCCATCCCCATCTTCATGGAGTATACACTTTTGCAAATTTTAAAAAGTCCAATCCTAGAAATAGTAGAGAAAAGAAGGCACTGGGAAAGTGATACAATTGATTTTCTTTTTGACCAAAAGGAAAAGAAATTGGTGCTATTTGAATATCTAATGTACACAACTAAGAAAAGACATTCTAAAATGGTGAAAATAAGTGGAATGAGGAAAGGAATAGAGACCTCTTTCTACAGTGGCACTCCTATCCAACCAAGAAAAGGAAATTCAACTTGTGAATGATTGGTAGCAATTATGAAAAATAATTTTTTTTGATGTTTTTCATATACTGTTCATAGGTTTTTGAGATGAATGTTCACAGGAAACAACCTCTCAACCTTTGTGAGGTAATGGTAAAATCTGCATACATTCTACCTCCCCAGATCCCAGTTGTGGAATTTCTTTGGATATGTTGTTGTTGTTGATGTTTTTCATATATACATTTATCATTAATCATGATTAATTATTAATATATATTAAGAAAATAGTCTAAATTTGCTATTGTATTATTGAAAATTGAGTAATTTTAGGGAAAATTATGCGGATAAGCAAATATATACGAGTTAATTAGCTAACATAGCTATAATTTGAATTAATTACGACTCGCGGTAAATATTTAACTATAATTACAGTTTGAGTTATGTATAATTCACGCGATTTATATAAACGTTGTGCGCGAATCAAATTGTATAGCGAATTATACAAATAGTGTGCACGAATTTATATAGCAAAATATACAAACGCTATACAAAAATTGTGAGTTGTATAGCAAATTATACATACATATACAAATGTTGCATGAATTATACAAATACTACTATAACTATAGTTACAAAATGTAATTACCCAAATTATAATTATGAAACATAATTAAGATATTTTTGAATGGCTATGTGCAAAAATTCCTCTTTTATCCTTCGTAAACTTTCGGTCCATCATGGTCTTGTCATTATTAAATCATCTTGTATTTGCTCTTTTCATTAATAAAGTTTCAGCCTAAATAAACATAAAAATAAAAATAACCCTTAAACTTTTAGTTACTATTGAATATCCAATAGAAAGGATCAAGTGTAAAAACTGGATTTTGTGCTAGTGTGGCATAAAGCTTAAAATAATGATAGAATTAATCCATAGCCCATGTTTTATTTACATAAGAATTAATCAATAGCCCATGTTTATTTTGTCCTAGTATGGCATAAAGTTTAAAATAATGATAGAATTAATCAATAGCCCATGCTTTATTTACATAAGAATTAATCAATAGTCCATGTTTTATTTTGTCCTAGTGTGGCATGATATTAAACTTAAATAGCCCATGTTTTATTTACATTTAAAATCAGCGAAACTATACATAAGCATACAATATAGTTTGTCAAATTTATAGAAAGTATATACTACTACACAAAGTGTATTACTTATGCATGAGCTATACACTAAATATACATTATGATACACAAATATACACTGAATATACATATCTATATAGTGAGGGTGAATGTCCGAAATTGTAAAAAAATAGCCAAAGGTAAGCCGAATGGCTACTTTTTGTAATTAAAAAAAGTAGACTATTTTTGTATAAATAATTTTTCTCAATGGCTTGTGGATGTAATTATCCTTATTTATAGATAACTAATTTAACTATCTTAGTACATGGGCCATATTAGTTTACTGGGCCACAGTTGGCCTTATAATTCTATTCTATCCAACAACCATGAATAATTTTGAAATCAAATTTAACAAAGAGCAAAATTATTCATATTGTTCAAAGGCATTTTTGACCTTTTTATTGTTGAAAAAGTATCAATTGAACAAATGTGTTTACAAATGCAAAACTTCCATTTCCCTCAAATTTAAACCCCTATAACTTCCTCTCATAACTCCCTAGTAATTGAAGTTGTGGAGTCTTGCAATGCAAAATGAAGACAATGGGTAGTTTTTTATTTGTCTAGGAGAAATAATTGATGACTTGTATCTTCTGCTCGTCTTTTGGTAGTTGGATAAGAAATAACTTATTCATGTATTAATTTTACCATAACTTGTACGCATTTGGTAGATAGATAGGAAATAACTATTATTGTATAAAATTAGTACGATGTTTGGTCGACGATTTAAAAGCCCGCACTTACATAGGTACAAGTTATGAGATAATCTATATATTATTTTACATAGGATAGAAGATGGAATAACTTATACATGAATAACTAATAGTGGCATAAAATAATACATAAATTCACTCATAACTTATAACCTTTATATTGCTAATACCTACATAACTGATCCAACCAAATAAATGACCCTACCAAATGGACTAAACCAATATTTGATTATACATCAGGACCAAATATGTAATTTTATCAGTATTTAGATGAAGGGAAGGCTTGGAATAACTTATAATATTGTTGTTATATGATCAAGAGGTCAAGAGGTCAAGAGTTCAAGTCTTGGAAATAGCCTTCGACAGAAATGCAAGGTAAGACTGTGTATAATAGACTTTTGTTATCAGACTCTTCCCCGAAATTTGCGTATAGCGGGAGTTTTAATGCACCGAACTTGCCTTACTATTAGTATTTAGACCATAAAAGATATCATGGGACCATATTTATAGGTTGGACCATGTTCCCATAAAGATATCACAAATTTCTGCATAGGAGTATGGGGACATACTAAAAACAAGAAAATATCCAAATAATATTTATCCGTACTAACATATCCTTATTGGTTCCCCCCCCTCCCCCCACATAAATTCCTGGGGTCTGTCCTACCGAATCATTCACAGCGAAGATAATACTCAGAAAGAGACTACATCTCCTAACAAATGAAAATTATGGAGAAATGTAGTGTTGATGAACATGAGTTTCCTGGTTTCCAAACTTGTCATACACCAAAAAATGAATTTCCAATAGTAATAAGGCCACTAAGCAGGTTGAAAGGCTCGTTATAAAGGTGCATTGTTAAATAATCCAATGTACTTATCTGCTTCGTATTCGTCTTCTTGTTGTCACAGCAAAGATCCAATTCCTCTGCTGTCTCCACTTGCGTTGCCTTCTTTGCTTGGATCTGCTTGTGTGCAAGGAGAAAATGGAGCAAACTCTCATTGATTTGAGCTTTGAATAGTTATGTACATTGGATAGATTTTTCTCATTGTTGATATATGAACAATCGAAAACAACTTCTCTATCTCTATTAGGTAATAGTAAGGTCTGCATACATTTCACCCTCCTCATACACCATTAGTGGATTTTAGTGGGTATGTTATTTTTGTTGTTATTGATATGTGAACAAATTTTAAATTTTTGGTGTTAGTCTTGTACTTTTTTTGCATTGACTATTCCATATCGATCTCTCTTTTTCAAGAACTTTAGTCTTAAAAAAGATTGGTAGCATAAAGCATTTGGCACACAACAATGGTTAGGTAATGTCCCTCTTATAATTAGCGACGAACACATTTTGTATTAACTAAACAACAAATTTCGTGCTAATACTATTTAGTGATGACTTAGCGATGGATTATCAAATAGTTATATTAGCTCCGAGCAATTTAGCGACGAACTAAAGATCTTCTTGATTAAAAGCGTGCATTGTTAAAGTCAATGGATTCATCTTCATCTTCTTCTTTATCAAGAGGTAATCCTCACTTAATTGCTAGTTGAATTAATTTTCATTTTCTAAATGTTTTTGATTTCATATTAAAGAAAATTTACTTTGATTGGATCTTTTATTACTAGCATGTTAAGTTGGGGAATAAATCCATCTAATAGAGCTATACATCTCTCTTTTTACATGCCACTTGTCTGAAATGTGAATCGAAATAGTGAGCATTAGCACGTAGGTTCTAAATCCAAGTGATAGTATCATTTTATTTAAATGTTGTTGTCATGCCCCATTTTTTTCTCAGCAAAAGATGGGTACCTAGACGACGTCGTGGCAAACGACTTTTTGGGATTTTGAAACTTAAGGAGTCAAGAAGAGTCGCCACTAATGAGTCAAGGTGTATTAGGACACCATTCTAATCGACAACTAATCTAAAGGTCAGAGCCAATCAAAGATCGGGTAAGGGTTCAACTTACCTCGAAGGAAAGGTGTTAGGCACCCCTCGAGGTCTGCCAATGCGGGTTCCGACCGTATCTCACATTTTATGTGGGGGTAAAAAAAGATATTACAAGTAAGGTCAATGAAATAATTAAAATTTTTAGACTAAATATAAAGTATTAAACACATAAAAGTCTCTACTTGTAACTAGAACGATAAAACAAAATAGATACGTAATTATCATAAAAAGCTCATTCTTATAACATTCTAAAGTGATAAAGTTACTTAAAATATAATAAAACTAATACAAGAAAGGTAATAACTAAGTGAATTAAATAAAGTAAGAAAATGTGAACGAAAATATTTTATTCTACACTTAAAAATAAATCATATGCATCTTACTTACTTCACAGATTGAAAATATATGTCATTTAAAACTTAAAAAGAGTTATGAATTACCAAATCTATATTCCAAACAAGTCACATAAAAAAAATTAGTTATGAGATTTCTAACAAATATCACAATAAATAAGATACAAACTACTCGGGCCACAAACTTTATTAATTCAACCAAGTAGGCACATTCTCAAGTTGTCCAATAAATAAAAATTGATAAGAAGACGATGAGACTAGCCTGATTGCTCTCCATAGAATGCTTGAAGCATTTGAATAATATGAACAAAAAGAAAGTTAATCCAAAAATAAAATGAATAAAATAAAATAAGAACAAGGAGAATAGAAGAACTAACTTGAGCTCTTCCAAATCATATGTCTAAAGGGTCTAGCGATATAAAAATATAAAGAAAAGTCTAATGTAATGATCAAGAGACTAATATATGGTAAAAATGTTAAACTACAAAAATTTCATAAAAAGTAACTTATGTCGAGTTACGAACATTGAAAGGCAATCCATGAATGATAAGCCGTCCAAGATTTTGAAAGACCCATCAATACATAATGTACATTTGAGACACTTTTCATGAATTATAACATCTCACATAAAAAAATAAATTATTGATAAAATACATGTCACCTTAATTAATTTGGAGATGAATATAATTAATATGAGAGACTAAAATAAATAATAAATTGATCATTCATAAGTTAAGGTTAAAGGAGTGATGTTACTCCCCCAATTCTATAATTTTTTTTTTTTATAAATCGACCCTTTTAGATGTCTTAAAAGATTAAAAGAAACTATTCAAGAGTACCAAATAAAATGATTCAATATTTTTTTAAAAAGTCACGTAAAACTTAAAATATTTATATTTTGATGTTTGGATTTAATAAAAGCATATCACTAGTTTAGCATAATGGTAAATTGTTGTCATGTTTTTTGAGACATTTAAAAGAGTGTTTACTAAAATTAGAACAAGAGGGAGCAACGAGTTTGCTTTATTTTTTTGATAAAACTCTTTGTGCACTTCATACACTAAGTCAGCTATAGCCTATTTGTCTTTCATCATTTCCCAAACATACTTGGCTTCTTTGGAGCTATAAATCCACTTGAGATCGGCTTCTTGCATTGATCCTCTTCTCGTAATAATTGAACTCCAAGTAATGCCAATCAATTATGGTACATATGTAAAATATACAAGAACATGAGAGTATGTCTGTTCTTAATGCTCAATTAATCAAAAGCAAAGAAAAATACAAAGGAAATAAAAGATTCTTGATCCAAAGTAAATATATAAGAAGAATATAACGAGAAAGGATAGGAGCATAGATAAACATGAGGCTCATTGTACAAGAGTAATAAGTCTATGACTTTTAAACTTTAGAATAATATATGTTCAAACTAAGTTATGAGTTAAAATTTTTCCAGCTATTAGACAAAAATATATCTTTAACATATTTATATCTTCTTAATACAAGAATTTAAAAGAAAAACTCACAATTATTTAGAGTTCAAGACAATACGATCAACTATTTTATTCAAATTGGACGACACGATCAACTAGTCTTAAAAAATAGATTGTGCAAACTAAAAGAAAATACCTACTTTCTGTATCAATTTTAGACTCTTTACTATATTTCTGGCATCTAAACTATGTATAACTACACAAGAAGTTTTATCCAATATATACTATACATTACCAAGCATCAAATACATC
>DF358467.1:51109-61739 GCA_000787875.1 Solanum virginianum
TACTGACACAGAGATTGGAGCATATTTGTGATTGGGTAAAACCTTCAGCCATAGATGAGGATGCAGACAAGCCCTGGTGGATGGACAGTTCTTCAAGAGTGTTCTCTGTCAAAACTGCTTGGGAAGTAGTAAGAGATAAGAGGGACAAGAATAAGATGAATAAGTTTCTATGGGTGAAGGGTCTTCCTTTCAAAATCAATTTCTTCTTTTGGAAGGCTTGGAAAGGAAGAGTAGCTACAGAGGACATATTAAAGAGGATGAAAATTAGTCTTGCTTCACAGCGTCAATGTTGTGAAGGGGGGATTCAGGAGACTATAAGACATATATTCTTTTCTGCTCCAGCAGCTAAGGCTGTGTGGAGATCTTTTGCTGGGACTGCAGGTACTAGAGTGGAAGGAGTTCATCCTAATTCACTCATCAGGGATTGGTCGATTGGGGGTGGGTCACACAGGCTTCAACAGATTTATAATGCAATTCCACACCTGATTTGCTGGGAGCTTTGGAAAAAAGAAACAATAGAAAGCATGGAGGTGATATCTCTATCAATACTATGATTCATACTATACAGGCCAATATTCATTATCTGATTAGGACCCTCTACTCTAAGATAAGGATAATGAACTTAGCCTGGGAGGATATTATTAAGGTGTTAGGGGAATATAAACCAAAAATATATTATCTTCTAGTTTCATGGACACCACCCCCTGAAGGTCACTAGAACTGTAATACAGATGGTACTAGCAGAGGTAACCCAGAGTCTAGTTCATATGGGTTTTGTATAAGAGATAGTAGGGGGGTGTGTGCTATGCACAAGCAGGAATAATTAGGCATACGACCAATATTCTAGCAGAAGCCCAAGCTATCTTGGAAGTTGTTAGGTATTGGGAGTCAGAGAGAAGTGTGGGTAAGATTTTGGAAATAGATTCACTCACAATGTTCAACATTATTAGCAGTAACTGGAAGATACATTGGGAAATAGTGGAGGTGGTAGAGGAAATACAGAGGCATATAAAATAACAACATGTTCATATTCAACATATATATAGGGAAGGAAATCAGTTAGCAGATATTATCGCAAATCAAACAGCTAATGAAGAAAAAGCCTTGGCATACACACACTTCAATCAACTGCCAATACGGGCCAGGCAAGTTGTTAATATAGATAAAGCTCAAATACCCAGTATTAGAATAAGGATGAAACCGATCAACGTGCAGTAGATAATACAAGTTACCCAAAGTTAGATATTAACAAGTTATGTACAAGCATTGAATACACATTTAGCAAAATAAGCTGCGATGCAAAAAAGGGCCATCACTAGGCATAAAAAATTGGGGCTACCAGCTAGTAACAGTCTACGGATAGTGCACAACTTGGAGAGACATGTTCCATTTAAAAGCAAATCCAAAGTGCCACCCTCCACCAAGTTGAGAAGAGATCCCAAAGATCTACAGAGTTTGAGGGTCACGAAATGCACAAATGATGATTAACAATGCACAAAAATGACCAGTATCTGGTTAAGACTAATACCAAGGAGGAGCTCCAGGAACAGGAAGAGTAAGAAGATCAAAAGAACCACTCTCACGAGACGGCGACGGCGCCATGGCGGAGAAACCAAGGAGAGAAGTTGAAGGGCCATCGGAGAAATGAAAAAGTGTATTAGAAGCTTAGATATAGCTTTCTTTCAGACTAAGTTTAGGAAAGTAGGTTATATACAATGCTAAACTTTTGTTTTGCTGTTTTTAATTAATAAAATGGTGGTCCCCATCAAAAAAATTTGAAGGAAAAAAAAAGTTTGGGTTGGATCTCAAGTTGGAGAAGGGGCCGACTTTTGGGTGTCAATACTTGGATCGGACTAGGGTGTCGGATCGAGTCGGGTCATGTCTAGGGGCTCGGGTCTTTGTCTCAAGTCTCGAGTTGAGTCTCTTATTTTTTGGCTTTTTCTTTTAGTGAATTGGTTTTTTGGTTTCTTTCATGAATTACATCAATATGTCAATATGTATAAGATTAAACGGGTCAAATTGGACGAATCATGACCCGAATTTTCAGAATAGTTTGATCCAGCTCAGTTCAAACCCAAAGTAAATTTGAGTAAGTCATGATTTAAATTGATTTTTGGTTTAATCCATTTTAATTTCTTCTATTTTATTTCAACTCACCCGTTTGACAATCCTAAACTTGATACCTGCGGCCTCAGACTTCGGAAAGAATGAATTGAAAGTTTACTCAAATAATTGAACTGGAGAGTGAACATAAGTTTAGTGAAATTGTGAGCATGTAATAGTAGTGCATGAATCATTGTAAGTCAATCCTTTCTTCAAAAGTGAAATTCAAGGCCAAACATGTCCAAGGTCCATAACAGATGTTAAGAATGCCAGTGGGATTTTGAGCTCGAATGAAAGCTCAAACATTTTCATTGTGCTATGAGTGGACAATTTTGAAAAATGATAAGTAAATAGTTCGAAGGACACTTGACAAGCGAATGAAGAAAAAGAATAACACATCATTAAACATGTTTAGGGTCATCGCAACATGCTTAATTATGATAAAAATTTACTTGTACTTGATGTTTATATAAAAAAAAAAATAATAAAGCTTCTAACCTTGGTAGTCAAAAAATTAAAGTAAAATTACTATCATTTATGTTTTCTTACTAAGGTTAGAAAGCTTAGTTTGATGTGAGCACCACGTTAAATTTAATTTTTACCCACTAATTATTGTATTGTATTGATCGAACTATATTCATTTGGACAAAATACAAAATTGTAGAGTCTAGCAAGTCTACTAATCTAAAATGAGCATCACCTTTAGTCGGAAATTGTTTTTAATATATAAATTAAATATAGATATTTTAATATATATTAATTATTGAACACACTTGATATAAAAATCACCACCATATTCTAAAAATATAAACATCCTTAATGAAAATGTTGGCTTTGCCACTGTTGATTAAGCCCGGGTAAATCATGTATCTCACCGGCATGTATCCGACGAGACAAAATACATGTATTCAACATACGAAATCTAGTACAGCAATGGGAATAATATTAGTGATTAGGGCCTAAACTTGTGGAATTTATGTGAGTTCTCCAATTGATAATGACGGGTCTTTTTGACAAAATATAAACTATGAGTCAAGTTTTACAAATAAAAAAATTGAAATCGTGATTTAGTATTTCAAATTATGTATCATAATCTCAAATCGTATATTCAAACGTCAATTTAAAATCATGACCGTAAATCGATTACATGTACAGCAAATTTAGAATGTATTACCCTTAAATATGAACTAATATTACAAACTTCATATGGAATCTAAGCGACATTCCTACTTATAATTGTAGCATTTAAGTTGGTAAAATACATATTTGGAAATATTTTAAAGTTTTAGACCCTTTAGGCTAGTAATTTTTCATTATTCTAGTACTTTTGTATGGTTTAAAAATATATTATCGTTTTCAATATGCAATTAGAGCCGCTCAAATAAACCTGCTTCGCATATCGAGGTGCGTGCATACACAAATTGATTCGAAAAAGAAAATTTTTATTATTTACGACTCTATGTATAATTAATTATTTTATTTAATTTTTTCGTAACTAAAGAAGTACTCTAGTTGATTTTATATTGAAAGTGCAGTAAAGACAATTTATGCGTAGATAATGCAAATTAAACGTACCAATAGAACATAATAATAGGACATAATTGAAAAAGAACCTAACAAATACTTGCTAATTATATTTTTCATAAACTTCTCCACAAAAACAAAAATATAAGACAAACTGAACTTTAAATCTCTATGCTCAAGAAGCCCCTGTTGTAACCACACAACCAACATGTTGAATCTTGAGATGTAACCACACAAGCTTTTGAATCAACTGTTAATTCTCCAGTCTGAGAGTCTTGTAAAGTCTCAACCCGTAAACCTCCACAAGACACGTGAAGTTCTTTACAATTTGTATGAGAAGGCGATTTACGATCATTTATCTGAATCTTTCCATTTAGACTAATAAAAAATCTTGTAATATGACCAGACGCGAAATCCCCAGCAATAGATGTACCAATCCAATATGCATATTTCTCAGGCAAAGATGTAAATGTTGAGTCAATCAAGGTTTGAGCTTTTGCACCTTGATGGAATTTATCAAACACATTGGCACTCCAAAGAACAGTATTGGTATAGCATATGCTAGCTGTGAAATTATTGTAATAGAAATCATAATTTGTGTTAGGATTTTGAACGGAGAAAGTGAGATTCCAATTATCTGGATTGTGCAAAATCAAAGGATGAACGTAACGCGTCAATACAGAAAACAAAGAGGGTGACACAGCCTCGATTTGGAAATTGGGATCGCGAAGCAACGTAGTGGCATCCTCGTGATCAACATAGAACACGCGAAAAGCTAGAGTGACACCAAACGCGACAGCTAATAGAAGTAAAAAGATTTGTAATGCTTGAACGTACTTGGATATTTTTGTGGAGTCATCAATTGTTGTTGCATCCTTCGTATTTGATTTCTCCTCCATTTGATTTGATTAATTCACAAAAAAGATCCTGACAAAAATGTAGTGAAGTAGAATGAGGAAAATTGCTAATGCAGAATGTATCTTTTTTATCTTCAGGTGTGAACATTTATATAGAATGGAAAAAAGTCATTATCCTAAAAGGATTAGGAGAACTTTTTATCCATAATATAATTGGTTTTGGAAATATTTTTGAAAAATTTACGTGTTGGATTTATTTTATGGAAGGCCTAAAGTGTTTGCTTTCCAAAAAAGAAACGTTTTTCCTAATTCCATTTTACTTAGTTTTGATAGTTTCCATAATAACACTTTTTATCCCTTAATTATTGGTAAATTTTAATTCTGCTTCTTTATAATATACGATTAAACTCACTTTTAACTTTTTATTAATTAAAATGTGTATTTTTTATTCAACGTTATACAGAAAATACCTAATACAAAGAATGATTCTTGAATAACATTACAAACTTAACATAAAATGTAGGTGAAATTTGTGAAAATTTATATGAAGAATATTTTTGAACATCCTTAGCGAAATTTCTATCTCTGAGAGTTTCGAATAGGATTGGTGCAAAAACATCTCACACCTAACCATTATTTCTCAGTCATAGTCCTTACAATCATTCTATCAATCATAGATGCATTTTATTTGGTTCATATTTTAGTTCAATTTCGAACAGCTTATGTTGCACCTTTATCCACATTTTTGGAAGAGGAGAGCTAGTCATTGTATTGGAGATGGTTAAAATGTTAGAGTGTGGTTAGTATGGTAGTTATTAGTTATTATTTCAATTAATTAGTTAGTTAGAATTAATTGTTGGTTAGTTAGGATTAGTGGTAATGATCCTGTATAGCACAGACCACAATTCTAATTGTGGACTATACTTGTATGTATATATAAAGGGGCATTTCTTCTTGTACAGTACATTCATTCTCAATGAAGCAATTAAGTTCACTGCTTCTCCACAGCAAGCTTCACCTTCTTCTTCTTTACTTCATCTTCTTCTTCTAGTTTTCAGCATGCAGGTTATGTTTTAACATGGTATTAGAGCCCTAAGTCAAACACTGCTTTGATCGATTGGAGATAGCTCAACAAGGAACAGATCAAATCGATGGCGGAATTAGCAGCAAATGCTACTTTCGATAATGCGAATTCGTTTGAAACTCTCGATCAACTTGAGAGGAAATGAAATCATCCACTCTACCTTCACAATTTGAACACTACAAGATGTATTCTCACCAATGTGCAGCTTCAGGGACAGAGAATTACTCGTTGTGGAGCCGATCTATGTTGATTAACCTTAGAGCTAAGAGTAAGCTAGGGTTTGTGCTTAGGACCTGCAAAAAGGTTGATTATCAGGGAGAAATGGAGGAACAATGGGAGAAGTGCAAGGCTTTTGTGTTAGCTTAGATTATGAATACAGTGTTGAAGGAGCTTCTCAGCAACATTGTCTATGCGACAGATGCGGCAATGGTGTGGGCTGACTTGAAGGAGAGATTTGATAAGGTCGACAGATCTAGGGGCTACCAATTGCATAGGGAAATTTGCACAATTAATCAAGGTAATATGTCATTTTCTGCTTATTTTTCAAGGCTGAGGTTACTTTGGGATGAGTTTAATGCATTGGTTTCCCCACCTTCATGTAATTGCAATAGATCTAGAACCTATGTCAATCATCTAGCGTGTCTACGATTGTTTGCTTTTCTAATGGGATTAAATGAGATGTATGCACATGCTCATAGCCAAATTCTAATGATAAGTCCGTTACCTAGTGTTGGTAAAGCTTATGCTATGATAATGGCAGATGAGAGCCAAAAATTAACTGTTGGCTCTCACACAGGATGCAACATGCCAGATCAAATTCCTTTATTAGCAGGGAAAGGGAATTTTCCTAAAAATTTTCAGTCTAGGAGGAAGAATTGGGATCAGACTTGTAGCTATTGTAAAATTCAAGGTCATGTGAAGGAGAGTTGCTACAAGTTAAATGGATATCCTCCTGACTGGAAATTTAAGAAGAAGTCAGGAGTATCAGCTAATTTGTTGCAGAATAATAGACATCAGAAAGCTGTGCATCATGTGTCTGCTACCAGAAATGAGATAGAATTGGGGGATGACTTTGCTCCTGTTGCTCCCTTTGCCCCTGCTGCTTCCATGATAAAAGGAAACAATATTGAGCTTAGTCCAACTATGTAAACACAACCAATATTTACTCCAAGCCAATAAAATAAGATCCTGCATATATTGGAGAGGGAAGAAGCAAGTGCAAGCTTAAGCAAAGCATTGGACAACATGGCTAACATGACAGGTATGATCACCATATCTAATGCTCTGTCTATAAGTAGTGATGGCATACAAGTCAAGGATAAAACAGAACAGGAAAATTGGATAGTTAACTCAAGAGCTACTTGTCATATGACATATGAACTAGATAAGCTTTGTCATGTCAATAAGATGGTATACTTGCCTAATGGAGTGAAAGAACAAGTGTCACACACCGGTTGTTGTAGCACAATTGATAAAAGAATGTTAGATAGTGTGTTGGTGGTTTCTGCATTCAACACAATCTACTTTCAGTTTCTAAACTGACAAGGCAGATGGGGTGTTCAGTTAATTTCTTTCCTGAGTTCTTTGTGATTCAGGACCTCTTCAGTGGAAAGGTGAAAGGGATTGGTAAGGAGATTGATGGCCTATACTATCTTCCTGCTGCACTATAATGTGAAGACAGCAAAAAGGCTCAAGCAGTGTTAATGTCACAACACTCAAATACAGACAAATTATTCTGGCATAACAGGCTTGGTCATCCTTATGCAAAGGTATTACAACATCTATCATTAAATAAGAAGTTCAGTGACAATAATGAGTGTAATAAGTGCTCTATCTGTCCACTTGCAAAACAAACTAGATTACCTTTTCATTTGAGTATGTCTAGGGCACTAGATATCTTTGATTTGATTCATTTGGATGTATGGGGACCTTACAAGATTGCTACTCACAATGGTTTTAGATTTTTTCTAACAATTGTTGATGATCATTCTAGAATGTGCTGGTTGTTTCTACTGAAATTGAAAGGAGTGGTTTTTTCAATGTTAAAATCCTTTCTAACACTAGTGAATACTCAGTTTGGTAAACATGTTAAGAAGGTTAAGACTGATAATGAGACTGAATTCTTTAACAATGAATGCCATAGTTTGCTAAGATCCTTTGGTGTTGTTCATGAAAGTAGCTGTCCTTACACCCCACAACAAAATAGGGTGGTTAAAAGGAAACACAAACACATACTTGAGGTGGCTAGAGCACTCAGGTTCCAGGGCAACATCCCTATCAGGTTTTGGGGGGAGTGTGTATTATCTGCTGTTTATTTGACAAATAGACGATAGAGCCAACACTGATTTACTGTGACAGTAAGTCAGCACTACAGATGTTATGCATACAAGGTGATCAGATCGGATAAATACTCTCCTAGAGCTGAAGCATGTGTACTGATGGGATATTTACCTACTCAAAAAGGATATTTTCTATACAGTTTATCTTAGAGAAAGTTGATCACCAGTAGGGATGTTGTATTCAAGGAGAACATTTTTCCATTCAGACAGGTTCTACACAAATAGAATCCACTGTTTCCTGTTGAACTAGTTGCAACTTCAGAAGATTTTCCTATATGTGAAAAGGATACAGATCTGCTTGTGCCTATCTCTACAGACAATGCATCCTCAGATATTGATCCCATGGTTATGCCTCATACTATGCCAGAACTGGAAGTTTCTTTAAACACAAGACCTATTGCTCAGTCTGACAATTCCATAATTGTACCTGAGTTGATATTTATGAATGTTGAGAGAGCTCCAGTCAGGAAGTCCAGTAGAACTCCTCATCCTCCTATCTGGATGAAGGACTATGTCCAGCTGACTTCCAAGTCCTACTGTCACTCTCAAAGCACTATGTATCTTATGGCAATATGTCCTCTAAATACAAAGCCTACTTGTCTATGTTTTCCACAGATGTAGAACCAAAGACCTTTGAAGAAGAAGTCAAGGACAAGAGATGGATAAATGCTATGCAGCAAGAAGTGCAAGCTTTAGAAGAAAATGGGACCTGGGAAATAGTTAAGCTGCCTGAAGGTAAGAACATTATTGGCTGCAAATGGGTGTTCAAGATTAAATACAAGGCTAATGGTCAGATTGATAGATTTAAAGCTAGGTTAGTGACAAAAGGTTATAGCTAAACTGAAGGAATTGACTACCAAGAGACATTCTCTCTGGTGGTTAAGATGATAACAGTGAGGTCTATTGTAGCATTGGCTGCCACTCAGAACTAGAACATTTTTCAGATGGATATTTTAATGCATTTCTACAAGGAGATTTGCTTGAAGAAGTGTACATGGAACTACCTAAGGGATTCTACTATGCTGAGAAGGGTCAAAATCTTGTATGTAAGCTAGTAAAGTCCCTATATGGCCTTAAGCAGGCTTCCACACAGTGGAATGCAAAGTTAACTGAGGCACTTTTGAGTGCAGGGTAATCACAAAGTCTTTTAGATTACTCCTTGTTCACAAAGAGAAGGGATAATGGACTGGTGATAGTTCTAGTATATGTTAATGACTTGCTGATCAGTGGAAATGATGCAAGGTTGATAGAAGAAACCAAGCATACCTTACACAGTCACTTTAAGATCAAGGACCTAGGTGAGCTTAAGTATTTTTTGGGCATTGAGTTTATGAGGTCAAATAAAGGGATTGTGATGAATCAAAAGAAATATGCACTTGAGTTAATAGCTGAGGCAGGTCTGGGGAATGCCAAGCCTTACATGATACCACTAGAGTATAATCAAAAGCTGCCTAGTGTTGAAGCTAAACCAGATACCTTGCATGAGGATGTTTCCAAATATCAGAGAATGGTTGGAAAGCTACTTTACCTTACTATTACAAGCCTTGACATAGTTTTTGCAGTATAGTTGCTAAGTCAGTTCATGCAGAGGCCCAAGATATCACACTGGAAGGTTGGATTAAAGGTCATTAGATACATTAAGTTGGAACCTGGGAAAGGGCTACTTATGAGCTCCAATCAGAGGCACCAGTTGAATGGATACTGTGATGCAGATTGGGCTGCATGCCCAAGCACAAGAAGGCCAGTCAATGGTTTTATTCTTAAGTTTGGTAATTCTCCTATCTCCTGGAAGTCCAAGAAACAACACACTGTGTCTAGGAGTTCCACAGAGGCAAAGTACAGAAGCCTTGCTGCACTGACAGTTGAAGTTGTATGGGTTACAATTTTGTTCAAAGAGTTGGGTGTCACACTGATAGAGCCAACACTGATTTACTGTGACAGTAAGTCAGCACTACAGATTGCTGCCAATCCAGTGTTCCATGAGTGCACCAAACACATAGAGATAGATTGTCATTTCATCAAGGAGAAGATCCAGAAGGGGCTGATCAAGACTACCTACATTAACACTAAGGATCAACAGGCTGATCTACTTACCAAAGCACTGGGAAGAGCACAACATGACCTCCCACTAAGCAAGCTTAGATTATTGAATCTCTTCAATACATTCAGTTTGAGGGGGAGTATTAGAGATGGTTAAAATGTTAGAGTGTGGTTAGTATGGTAGTTATTGGTTATTATTCCAATTAATTAGTTAGTTAGAATTAATTATTGGTTAGTTAGGATTAGTGGTAATGATCCCGTATAGTACATACCACAATTCTAATTGTGGACTATACTTGTATGTACATATAAAGGGGCATTTCTTCTTGTACAGTACATTCATTCTCAATGAAGCAATAAAGTTCACTGCTTCTCCACAGCAAGCTTCACCTTCTTCTTTTCAGCATATAGGCCATGTTTTAACACATTGATTCTTCAAAGATTGCTTTAAGGTATCTTTGAAAGGATTTTTTCCTCGACGTTTTGGCTACTCTTCCCCTTCCTCAGGTATAAATTTTCCTTATTAGTATATAGTAGTTTTTTCGCGATTTAACAAATTTGTTAATATTTGGAATCTTTTGGTTGCTATTAAGTCCTACAATGCAAAAATTGTAGCAGGAAAACATATAATTTGTCGTTGTTTCCTCTATTCTGATTGTCTTTTAGGCTAACAAATTGCACCA
>DF358467.1:61775-79318 GCA_000787875.1 Solanum virginianum
ATTGAAGGCATAAAGAGTTTGCTTTTTTAGGCTAACAAATTGCACTAAATGCTACTCTATGTAGCTACTGCATCGACAGTAGGGTGATCAGTTGAACACTCATCGTCTGAAATCATAGTATTACATAGAAAACAATGTAACATCCTTTTTAAACATCCTTAACGAAATTTCTGTTTTCAAGTTTTGATTTGGGTTGCAATCCCATCTCTGAGAGGTTTGAATAGGACTGGTACAAAACACGCCTTACGCCTAACCATTACTTCTCAGTTCATCTTGAGGCTATGTCTGATTTTTCCACTTTTATCTCACATTATCAAGACAACCGGTGTAATGGTGGAAGCTGGTTGGGCTTACGCAGTTTATAACCTCATGCTCTTCATGCTGGCAAGTCATGTAAGTTATATGTAATGATGAGAACAACATCAAATTCACATTTGCCAGAGTAGCATAATCTGTCAAATAATTTACGATGAACTACAGTCAAACCTCTCTATAACAACCTCGTTTGTCTGGATCTTTTTTGCTTCTATAGTTAAATATTCTTATATGTCCATAAAATGGAAAGTTGATTCCAAAGGAAACTTGGTTATTACAACAACAACAATATACCCAGTGAAATCCCACAAGTGGGGTCTGGAGAAGGTAGAATGTATGCAGATCTTACCACTACCTAAGTAGAGAGACTGTTTCCTGGGAACCTTCATCACAAAACTCATACGCAGAAAGGACTAGATATGACCAACAGTAAAAGAAAGTACATGACAATATGGAAATATGATATACTTAACACATAAACAACAAAATAATGACAAATCATGCTAGAAAAAAAACACTACTACTCAACCCTATTAAGCCCCCTGACTAGGAAACCACCTAACCCTACTAACCAATTATCCTACTATCCTACTACTCAACCCTATTGGTTATTACAATGAAATGTTTATTACAGAAAGGTGTAACTGTAAATTGTTGACTTGGCGATCATTTTGATTACTATTTTTCTGAAGGTCATGGTATTTTGCTGGTACCTTTTAGTTGTGGAGGGGCAAGAACAATGTTGGAAGAAGAATTGTGATCAATAAGAATATATATTGCCTGTACTGGTATTTTGACTGCCAGAGGAAGAACAATACCAGTAGAACGTGTGGTATCAATGGAGCAATATATCTACATTATATGGTCTCAGAAGGGACATGATTAAATGTCATCATCGCCAAACTCCCTCACGATCTAAAGGAGAGGGTCCGAAAATATGATCTATATGTTTGGGTGACAATGAGAGGTGTTGATGAAGACGCCATTGTTAGAAGCCTTCCTGTTGATCTCAGAAGGGACATTAAACGTCATCTTTGTCTTGATCTAGTTCGTTGAGTGAGTATCCAATACTTGTATTACTAACTCCCTTTGTTCCAATTTACGTGTCTTACTTTCCTTTTTGGTTCTTCCAAAAAGAATAACTTGTTCTATATTTAGTAAGTTTTCCAGTTTCAACATTCTATGTGACAAATTTAATTTGGTCCTGCAGGTTCCGCTGTTTGATCAAATGGATGAGTGTATCTTGGATGCAATATGTGAAAGGTTGAAACCACATCTATACACCGTGGAGACTTGCCTTGTTCGTGAAGCTGATCCTGAGAAAGAAATACACTTTATTATAAGAGGCCATTTGGTTTCCTACACTACTGATGGAGGGAGAACAGGATTCTTTAATTCGTGTCAGCTCGGTCCGTGTGATTTCTGTGGTGAAGAATTACTAACATGGGCATTAGATCCTCGTCTGAGCATCATCCTTCCATCCTCTACACGTACAGTGACCGCGCTCACAGAAGTTGAAATGTTTGCATTGGCTGCAGCAGACGTGATGTTCGTGGCATCACAGTTTCGTAAGCTGCACAGCAAGCAGTTAAGGCACACATTCAGGTTTTACTCGAACCAATGAAGGACTCGGGCCACTTGTTTTATACGAGCAGCTTGGTTTCGGATAAGAGAACGAAAGAGGTTGTTGTGCTTATTAAAGCGCACCAGAGTCCCCTGGCTCCTCGTCTGCCCACTGAACCACGCTATGAACGAGTTAGAAGCATGTCGTTGGGACAAAAGGCTTCAGAATTTGCTGTGTGTGCTGCAACATTGGCAGCAAGCAACAGAAAGGGTGGAAGTATGAAGGGAGAACTAGAAATTATTAGTTCATTACAAAAGCCTATGGAACCTGATTTTTCGGTTGAGGATAGATGAATGAAAATGCTCGAGTGAGGATTTTTAGTTTACAAAAGCCCGTGGAACTAGAAATTATTATTTGATTGAAGGCATAAAGAGTTTGCTTTACGAAAAAGAAACGATTTTCCTAATTTTATTCTAATTAGGTTTCATAGTAAGAGACATAGTAACAAGTGGAGAAGTGAATTTAACATAGTAACAAGTGGAGAAGTGAATTTAACATAGTAACAAGTGGAGAAGTGAATCTACAATCATTCCTACTCATGAAATGATAGTTGATCCCTTTACAAAGGCGATATCTAGGGACTTGTATGAGAATCATATTAAGTCTCTAGGCTTGCATGGAATATCAATTGTATTGTAGGATAACTTTGTTGGTATAATATTCTCATCAATATAAGATAATTGAATTTATATCTTAAATGCATGTGGTAATATTTTAAAAATAAACTGTGTCGGACAAGTCACAAGATTGGCTCTCTCATACGAGCAACCGCCTCTTATGTTGGAGAACGTGAAGAGATAGTTATCACTATCAAATTATAACTTGTTTTGAAAATCAGACAAGAGTCTCTAAGAAAATGAGTTTGAGGATAATTGTAGAGAGAAACTCGAGTTAGACATTGAAAAACTATCTAGACCAAGGTCTGTACGATGTTAGAGTAAGACACATGCGCTTGCAAAAGGTGAGAACATTGTAACTCGTGTTTCTTACCACATATGTTAAGCAACCAAGGGGTCAATGAAAGAATGATGCTATATCACATGTGTTAAGCAACCAAGGGGTCAATGAAAGAATGATGCTATATCACATGTGTTAAGCAACCAAGGGGTCAATGAAAGAATGATTCTTAGTTGTTCATTATGTGAGACCTTGAAAGATGAAATTGAACTTTTTATTAGAATATCCTTTGACCTTTTACTATTTCTTGAAACTTAAATCAATATTGTTACTTTAGCATGTTATCAGTAGCATGAATAAGTTTAGCAATGCGGTGCATGTATACGAAAGCAGTTAATTCAAAACTAATAAATTCGAGTAGAAAGAAAAGGCTATAAAAATGAAATAATTTGAGTTATGTACATAAGCCAACTATTACACTTACTATGTAGATGTGGAGTATAATTGTGTATATGAAGTTGAATATGAACTCAAGTTCACCTCTTAAAGAGGATGAGAGATCGGATGAGTAACTTCTAGAGTAGTTAAGTTTGGGGTACTGTGAGTATTAGAATCCTCATATTAATATATGAATTTTTTAAGTGTGATTAAATTCCCATATAAGGCTTATAAGACCTTAATGGCAAGTCTTTATGTTTGTATAACGCATCAACGATTTGTCGTATGAATTGTGGGTCGTCTAGTTGATATAACATCGACTCGGGTCTTATCCACCATATGCAAAGTGAAAGATGTAAGATTATTTTTTTATCCACCATCAATCTAAACAAGAGGGCATTAGTTTGTGGACATCAATCCAGATTTTTAAGCAAAAATGGAAGAAGATTGGAGACAAATTTCACTTGGTGGCAACAATAACCACTGCAAATCGAAAAAGGTACACAACCTGTTATTCTTGCTCATTATTTTTCCTTCAATATGTTATCTCCTTTAATTATATGTATTAATCTAAATAAATATTTATTATTATTATTTAATTCTCATATTATAATTGCAATACAACTGGTTGAATAATTAACGACACTTAATTGTTTTATATTTCATTTATTTCAATTTATATTGATATAGTGTTTGATTGGACATGAAATATATGAAAAAAAAAAAGGAGTTCTATAATTCAGAAACTCTGAGAGCAAACTATGCGCACTACAAAGGTCCAAAAATATAAAAAATAATTATAAATATCCTTCATTTATTTTTTTATATTTAGAAATATCTTCTTAGTTTTCTTTCTCCTCAAGAATACTTCTCAAACTAAATTGATGGCTATTTGCAATTTAAAATAATCACATGACATTATAATCCGCCATATATATTACATAGTTTTAAAAAATAACACATCCATTTTTTATATTCAAACACGACCCTCATAATCTGATTCCCTTTTTTATCATCATTGTTGATGTAATATACCATAAATACAATAAATTACAGTTGAAAATAAAATGAAAAAATTGAATAAAAATTCATTCAGGCTGAGACACGAATATCGCGCTTTCTTTAAGGTGATTCAAGTCCACTGCCGCATAATCTACACCGATCCAGCAGTAATACCCTTGACTTATCCCCTCCAGGATACAACAACCTAACAACGTTGTATGACTCAAATAACTCCGAATTAGTTGAAGAGTTCAAAGCTTCACATATAATTACTCTCTTTTGTACAGCGAATATAATTGAAGATTTAGAATATTTCACTAAAATATTTTATTACTTCTCATTTTTCTTGTATACTTCTTCCTCCCAAAACAAAGAAAGATCACCACCATTTATATATAGGTGAGAAATTTTTTCTTGTCTTGAATAAAAATGAAGTGCATAATAATGTACGTGAATGAATGGAGGAATTATATATGTCTTGGAGGTTACATGAGTTACAAAGTACAATGAGGTAGATAATGGATTAGTGGTTACAAGACACTAATGGTCACATGAGTTACAAGAAACTAATAATCATAAGAGTTACAAGAACTAATGGTCATATAAGTTAGAAGAATTAATAATCATTCTACCACAATTTATACCCACTAATATATGCATTTAATATTTTATTTTAATAATAAAATAAATATACACCATATACACCAACAATCATATTACAGTTTTTCTTTTTTTTTTTTAGTTTGTATGTTCTAGTTATATTTAAAAATTTATTTTAAAAAAGATTCAAATATCTAAATTCACATTAAAATTAGTTCCTTCGACTCAAATTTTAAGTCCTCTTAACCTACCCTTTTAATTTGGTTCAAAAATACGTGTGCACTTACGTAATCAAAAAGGAATTTTCAGAGGAATTTGCCACCTCTCCTACGTGCTTTATCTTATCGATTTGTTCGTGAAATAATTAATTTTGTACGTTATGTGATTTATGTAAATTTAGAGGAATGCAGGCAGGGCCTTTAAATTTTGTAAGAAAGGAACAAAATGTGTGGACATTGGGTTTATTTCGAGGTGGACTCCTTGATATTTCGTGGCAATTGTACTAACCCTTCCTCGAAGGTCATTTCCGACCCAAACATTAAATTTTATTAAATTTGATGTCAATGTTATTTTTTAATTTTATTTATATTTTTATTTTATAAAATACAATTCATTTTAAAACATTCATTATGTATAATTTTCATATTGTTTTTCTTTATAATCGTCTAGTATAAAATTAGTTTATATCATAATTTAAAAAAAATATAAACTATTAGCAAATATTATATGCTATACATAACAATGAATAATACAAATAAAAGTGAAATAACTAACAAAATATAGTTAAGTACATGTTATAAAATTAAAAATTATCATGTATTTTATATTTCAGTTTTTATGCATGTCAATTACTAGTTTGTTGAATGTTCATTATTTTTTATAATTCTAAAGTGCATCGTATTATTTGTCAAATATTCTTATATTTAATTTTGTGAAGGTTGATTGTAGTTATAATCCAATTAAAATTTATAGCAAAATTAATATAAATTTAATTTTAAAAAAGTCATATAAAGAAAAATAATTTATTATAAAAAAAATTAATTAATTTTTTAAATCTAAAATTAATATTATATTACATCAAAATCATAATATAATGTTAAATTAAAAGTATTGTATAATGAAATGATATTAAAATATTTAAAAAAATGATAACTCTCTTAATTTGCTAAGTAAAAAAGAAAATCTTAATTTTAAAATAGGGGTCTAATAAAATAAAACCTTGGAGACATTTATTTTTCTCACTCATTTACTCCTTCTGATTCTTTTTATATGTCACTTTTTATGATTACAATTACAGTAAAGACGAAATATAAAATGGACCGGAGGAGTATCTAATACAGTATAAGAATAGTCCTTTCATGGCTTTCTTACTAGTGAGTCCTTGAGTCAATCCATCAGTCCTTGAGTCAATCCATCACTCTTTCACCATACGAAAATGGAGAGCTTCGAGTCCTATTTGAAAAGAATGAAGTCCTGGGTAATCGATTCTCTTTCGGGGATCGATCGTCCGATCACAGATTCAGACATGAGATCGTCCGATCACAGATTCAGACATGGTGTTGAAACTTCTTGATCATTTGCCTAGTGAATACAAACCCATCAAGGAAGCAATATTATCAAAGCATCCTCTCCCATCTTTTGAAACGGCTTGTTACATGGTGTACAAGTACAAATTGGGGAACAAGGTAAGGCAAATTTGGAGATTGAAACTTTAAATTTTTTCCTATATTTGTTTACTTTTAGCGTATTTAGATTGTCATTATATCTTATGTTGTCATTTTTCGTCTTGTTAGTAGCTCTTTTTGTTCCTTTTCTTGTTTCATATCTAGTTTATTCTGCTTATGAATTTTTGAAAGTAGGGTTCCCAGGAAACAGTCTCTCTACATCTATGAGGTACTGATAAGATTTGTGTACATTCTACCTTCCCCAGACCCTACTTGTGGGATTTCACTGGGTATGTTGTTGTAAAGTTGAAATTTGGTATATTTTAAAAACTATTGTTTCAAATTTATTGTACATTTGTTATATGATATATCGTTATAAAAGTAGCTCACATATGTTTCAACCTAAGGTAATAAGTTAACCCTATCTATGGTGTTGAGTCATAAATTTCAGTTCTCATATCATTTTTTCAAGCATATATACATGTTAACGTTCATGGTAACAAGTTTTGATGATTTTTTATGTGTAAGTTTGAAATTTTTTGAGGATGATGATCATGTTGATTGGGCTGAAAGTTGTTTAATCACTTTTTGTGAGTATGTTTCCATCACATTTGAGGACAAATGTTTTCAAGGGAGAAATATTGTCACACCTCCCCTGCAACTTGGAATGTCCTTGGGTGTATTTCTTGAATATCTTAAAATTCATAATCCGACTTCATATTCATCTATACTTCCATGAATTACAGGATTCATAATCCGACTTCATATTCATCTATACTTCCATGAATTACAGGATCCAGTGAGGGGCACCCCCAGAAATGTTGCTCCTGTGATAGATACAATTGGTAAAGCGGGTGTTGTGGTAGCTAAAGTGGGTGGTATGGTAGATCACGCTGGTAGCATTGGGGACATGGTAAATACAGTTGGTCAAGTGGGCGTTCCTATTGCCTCGGTTGTGAGTTCTGTGGCTTCTGTGGCAGGTGCACTTGGTCCTTTGGGTCTTCCAATTAAGGTACTGGGCCTTCTCATTCGTGCTGGCTGCAAATCGCGCAAGTAATTACAGTAGTGCTGAAAAGTGAACTCTAGTACTATTATAAGTTGTGGCACAAGCATTTATACTTACACTTTGTTTGGATGATTGTTATATATTGTACTGTATTGTAAAGTCTTGTCTTATATTGTATTGTATTATATTGTTTCAATGTATTGTAATGTCTTGTATTGTATTGTACTATTTTGTTTCAATGAATATAATGTTTGGATAGATTGTATTGTTTTCTGTCGTTACATAATGTCATATATCCATAATTTGAAGGATAAACTTACAAAAATTTTGTAGAATATATAGTAGATATCATGAAAAGATAGACTAAGTGATAAAATAAAATCATGCGGAGGTAATCAATCACTACATAATTTCTTGTACCTGGGACTCATGTTCTATTATATAAGTGCATAAATCACTCAGAAATGTTCTTCCATTTGTTTCGTGTAGACATCAAAATTTTGTTGAACTCTACTAGATGAGTCAAATTTTTGTTAAGATTCTCAAAAACTATTCTACCATAAATTCTACGTCATGCTTGTTATAAAAGGTAATATGTCCCTAGAAGAAGCGATCTCAAATACCTCATAAAATTTTGAAATATTTGATCAAGGCATCAAATACTGCCTTCTCAAAGTTTGTGATGCTATGAACGATCAAATGTATTGCAAGGAGATTCAAATGATCCTATGCTTGAGAAATGTGTGCTATTAACAGAGAAATCAAGGGAATAAACAAATATATACCAACAATCTTGATGAATAAAATTATTATTTTTTATTTATTTTGTGATTGTAGTATATATTTTGTATTTGGTTAAAGAAAATTTCAAACAGTCCCATTCATAAAGTTTTGGGGACTAGGTCCCCACCGGATCATTCACAATGAAGATAATACTTATAATACTCAAGCAAAGGTCTACAAGTGTAAGTCTAGCAAGAGTTTGTTTTTTTTTTTGAAAATTATAGAGTGATCTATAGGTCCCACATGTTATTTATATTTTCTTACTAAGATTATAGAGGGATCTACAGGTCCCCACGCGTTGTTTATGTCTTCTTACTAAAGTTAGAAATCTTAGTTTGATGTGAATACCACATTGAGGTGCTAGAATTCAAACACAAGTTACCAAATTTTTTTTTTTAATTTTGGGCCATTGACCCGATTTTATTAATTAGCTAATAAAAATGAGCTCATATGAGCATACGAAAGGTATGTCCAAAATGAACAAAACCCGGTCCACAAAGATTAAAAGGGCAAAATAAGGGTTTCCTAATTTATGCTCATCAAAATTCCGATGAATTCGCCGCAGACATGTCCCCATGGTCTTCGACCAGTTGTTATCTTCTCCTTCATCATCGTGTCCATCCCCAACTGTCGCAGGTACGCTTCTATTGACCTCTGTTAAGTTGTCTTCCTTTGCCTGATCACATTGTGATACAATTTTGCCTGTGTTAGGTAGCTGAAATGAAGGTCTTGTGAGTAAGGGCCCCTATCCTGAAATTCGGTTATGCAGCAACAATGGGAGCGTGTTTGAAGGAGGCGAACTTGAATTGTTCTTTGTCTCTCCCTTTTACTGATCCTATTCGAATGCTTAGCATAGACAAGTCTAGACCTCATTTGCAGAGTGTTGTTCTTTGTCCCCTTGTAGATCTTTTGTACACTAATTTACCTAGTTAGTATTTTCCCTAGTAATTTTTGTACTTGCTTTGGCTGCTCTTATCCTGAATGCTATAATTTAATACTTGTTTGTGTTCACAATTCTTCTTGCTGCACTTGGTAGCTCCATGAATGACCAAAATGATTTACATTCAGCTTCATTTATTGCCAAATTAGCAATAAAGTCAGCTAAATAATTTGCCTCTCTGAAAACATGGTATATCTGTATATTTATTGCACTCATCTTGCTCCAAATTTATTCAATAATCTGAACTATCTCCCAAGGAACCTTCCTCTCCTTTTTTAACATTTTGCACAAACTTAATGAATCTGTTTCCAACACAATGTTTTGGAAACCTTGCCAAATAGAATAGCTTTCCAGATAGCAGTTGCTTCAGCAATTGTATTAGTTGAAAAACCTATCTGCCCAGATTCAGCATATACTAGGTTTCATTTCCAATCCCTGTAGCCAAGTTGCCAAAATAAAATTTGTTGTCTAGAGAAAAAGATATAAAATTTCAACTTCTTGGAGTGATGGAGATTCATCGAAAGCTAAATGTCACGGACTTAGACCTTTGCTAAGACTTCTGCATGACATTAGTCGATTTACTCACAATTCTTTCACGATCTTGCAAATACTAGTAAGTCTGACTTCTTTAATGCTTGAAAGATTGCTTACACTTTCTTGGATGGTTTGTATAAATGAGTGGCTCTCCAATTTATACTACTACCTAAGAGCCAAAGTGTAATTAATAATTATTTATAAGTCTCTCACTTATTTACACTTTAGTCCTTTCTCTAGAATCTTCTATACTATTCTAGAGAGAACTAAAGACTACAAGATATTTCTATACAATTCTAAAATCTTCCAGGATCCTCTTTAGAGAGTTCCATATATCTCTAGAGTCTTCTACATATCTCAAGAGAGTTCCAGATATTTCTAAAGAATTCCACACTTCTATAGAGTCTTCCAAGGAACTTCAAGAGTGATCCACGATGTTCTAGAGTCTTCCAGAAATCTCTCCAAGACTCTAGTTTCTTCTCCTTGACTCTAGATTCTTCCTTATTTTTAAGAATAAGTTGTGGGCCGTCATATAAATCTCTATATGAGTACAAATATAACTATATAAGGGTTGTATATTTTATAAGGCTAAATATATCGAAGTCACTTTAAACTTATTGGTTAATTTTATTTGAATATTTTAACTACTGCTTATATATTTTAATTGAGTATTTGAGCGAAATATGATAAAGTATTTTCATTAGACACTTTTGATATTCAAATTTTGATTTTCTTCGTTAACACATACTTTTTAAGTGTTCATTATCTAAATATATCACCTAGTTTAATTATATGTATTTGTTGAAAATGAGTGGGTAAGAGTGTTTTATTAATGATAGGAAAAGCTAACTAAACAAACTAGCCAAGTATTGACCGAATACAAGCAAAGATGCAGAACACTCTTTTCTAACTTCTCTCTCTCTCTCTTTAGTATTTGGAGGCCTTTTGTGTTTGGCTAGGTTGTTCTCACATGGAGAGACACTCCTCCTATTTATAGCCAACTACATGAAACTTTCTAAAGCTAGGTAAATATTATTTAATTGTTTTTAAGTTTCTAGCTTCTTCTAAATAATTAAATATACTACATCTTTCTAGAATTGCAATATATTTTATTTGGCCTAGAAAATGATATACAATTCTAGAAAGTAAGAGAAAGTGTTAATTATTTTCTTTAATACTCCCCCTTAATTACCACTTTCTCTAATTGCAGATTTTATACTCATCCCGAGCCTTCTTCGGAATCCCTCGATCTTTGTTCCATTTAGGCCCTTCGTAAAAGTATCAGCATTTTGATCATTTGTTTCAATGTGCTTCATATCTATCTCGTCACGTAATACCTTTTCCCCAATAAAGTGGTAATGTACTTCAATATGTTTGGTCCTAGCATGGAATAATGAATTTTCTGCCAGTTTAATTGCTGAGAGATTATCACAATATAGCTCCACTGAATAATCAACTGGTTGATGCAGATCCTTTAATATTTGGACCAACCACGTGCTCTCTTAGGCTGCCATCGCTGCAACTTGATATTCTTTTTCGATGCTTAATAATGACACTATAGGTTGTCGCTTACTATACCATGAAACTGTACTATCCAAGGTTAAATATATATCCCGTTGTCGAACGTCGGGTGTCATGGTCACCAGCATAGTCGGCATCACAGTGACCAACTAACTTGCAACTAACTCCTTTCTTATAAATAATCCAAAGTCAAGAGTGATTTTTACATACTTAATATTTGCCTTACTGCTTCCAAGTGGGACTTTCTTGGTCTTGACATGTATCTACTGACAACTCCGA
Organism: Solanum virginianum; assembly: GCA_000787875.1. NCBI lineage: Eukaryota > Viridiplantae > Streptophyta > Magnoliopsida > Solanales > Solanaceae > Solanum > Solanum virginianum. The sequence goes on from DF358467.1 coordinate 73,379, forward strand.
TGGCGAAAGTGATGTCGGCCCTTGTGAATGTCAATTAGATCAAACTCCCTACTAACTATCTATACATTGTGGGATCTTCTAACTCCTTTCCTTCAGTTGAAAAAAAGCTTAGCATTCACATCGGTCGGTGTTGATATGGGTTTGAAATTGAGCAACCCAAACTTCTCCAAAAGATCTTAAGCCTATTTATGTTGACTCAACAATAACCCTTCATTAGTCTTTTTAACTTCAAGACTAAGAAAACAGTTTAACTCACCAAGATATTTCATTTGAAAATGCACAAAAAGGCTGGATCTTATTCATTGAACCTCCTGCTCATCATCTCTAGTGATAATTAAGTCATCAACATAAACAAGCACTATAGCTGCCTTTCCTTGATGTGCTTTCATAAATAAACTTGAATCAGCTAGTGCCATATGATAACCACATTCAATTAGGAACTCTGCAATCTTGCTAAACCAGGCTCTTGGTGCTTACTTTAGCCCGTATAAAGCCTTTTTTAGTTTACACACATAATGCGGGTGATCTTTTATTTCAAATCCTTTAGGTTGCTCTATATAAATTACCCGATCAAGCTCTCCATGTAGGAAAGCATTTTTCACATACATTTGCCACAAAATTCAATATTTACTAGCAGCAAAAGCTAGTAGGACACATACTCTGGTAATCTTCGCGATTGGGATAAATACTTTCTCATAGTCCAAGCCATAGGTTTGAGAGAAGCCTCGAGCCACAAGTCGAGCTTTGTATCTTTCTATCAAACCATTGACTTTAGTTTTTACCTTGTATACCCACTTGCACGATATTGGCTTGACATCTTTAGGCTTTGGTACTAGCTCTCACATTTCATTCTCCATTAGTTCTTATATCTTTTCAGTCATAGCCTTTATCTATTCTTCACTTTGAGCGGTTTTTTCATAACTGTTTGACTCCTTAATTCAACATCCTCAATCAATGCAACATTTGCGCATTTAGGATTTGGCTTACTTATCCTTGTTGATTTCCTTAGTTATGGCTCAGGAGACTTACTAGGTTTCATTTCTTCTAATTGGCTTGGCCTCTCTTCTTCTGGAGTCTTTTGATGTATACCAGTCTTCCGATGTATACCAGTCTTCCAGGGCTTTTCTCCTTTAGTAGTGATCCTCATTCAGCTTCAACTGTGGATTCGATTTCTAATTGTTCCTTCTCTTCCTGTATTTGTTGATCTCTTTGTTGTACCCTTTCTTCAATTTCCTTGGAATCAAGTTGTCTTGTTGCTTGAGATGACCATCACGATGATGCCTCATCAAACACCACATTTCTTGATATGTGGCATTTTCCAGTTGTTGGATCACAACACTTTTAACCTTTCCTTTCATTGTCATAGCCCGCAACGATGCATTGTATAGCCTTTTTATCAAACTTACTATGCATTTCATCTGGGATGAATACGTAGCATACACATCCAAATACTTTAAAGTGACTTACAGTGGGCTTAATATTTCATAGCCTCTCATATGGTGAGATAAAGTTCATCCGCACCTGTGGAAGCTTAGTTATATAAACTGTCGCCTTCATGCATTCTACCCAAAAGTGTGGTGGCATATTCTTTGCATATAGCATGCTTCTACATACCTCGGTAAGATGATGATTCTTTCTTTCAGTGACATCGTTTTGTCGAGGTGTGCGTGGACAAGTTAGCTGCCGCCGAATTCTATTTTCCTGCAAATACTGGGAGAAGTCTTTTGAAGTGTATTCTCCTCCATTATCTATACGAAACCACATGAAGGGATGACTAACTTCGCTCTCCACTTACTTCTTGTAATTTTTGAACTTGGCTAGTGCCTCTGATTTTTCCTTCATGAAATCCACCCATGTGTATCTAGAAAAATCATCAATGAAGGTAATCATGTACCTAAGACCTGAGAGTAACCTTTGCTTTTACTGGTCCAAAGACGTCTAAGTGCACTAACTCTAGTGGTGCCTTTGCTCAAAAGGTGGATTCCTCATAAGGCAATTGATGAGCCTTACCATATTAGTATCTCGGATATAGCATGTCATCTCGTACCTCCAATTGTGGAAGTCTCTTCATCATAGACTTCTTCATATCATTTTCGTCTTCAGCTTCTGATAGATTACATGGCTAAGTCGTGCATGCCATAAGACAGGTGTCTCATTTTTCTTCGTCTTGTCTATATATGCCTTTTGTGCTGACATTACGTAGATAGACTCCAACCTTAGTCCCTTCATTACCGTTTTGTTCGTAATCTTTAGATTATGATACACTTTTACATCTGATCTTAAGCATATTTATACTTCTAATTAGCCAATAATGCCCATAAATTGAGTGAATTCCAAGGATAAATTAATAGAGTCTAGGTGTTTGTGAGTCGTTTCCTCGTATTTTGCTGATGTAGGGCTAAGTACGCCTGTTGTTTGTGGTTATGCGGGATTTAGATTTGATCCGAAAGTTCGGGGTGAAACTTGGGTTCGATAGAAGAACATAGCCCCAGAACTTGAAGGATGAAGATCAGTAGAAGCAAGCAAAAAACCATAAATCCACGTGGCAAAAACCTGGGTACATGGTTGCAGAAGCTGAAAAAGATTAAAAAAAGGCGCGAAACCCAAAGGAGGTGCAAGGTTCGCGTTATGAACCTGTTCAAAAGTATGTAGAATTGTCCAGTCAGCAAATTAAGCGAGAACATAGAAAACAAGGGGTCTACATCGCAGACTTGAGGACCCGACACGAAAAAGTCAAAAAATGGGATTTTTATTATTTTTCTATCTTAGGCTTTAGGGTAGTTACATTTTTTTTACACAAGAACTGGAGAAGGAGGCAACGGAGAACACTTTTCCACCGTACTTTGGTAGTTTAATCTTTAGATTTTGATTTTTAATGGTTTCCACATCATTCATGATGTATTCCACGTCCATATGTGGCTAAGTCTCCATATTCTGGGGTCGTAGCCATAGACTATGTGTAGTTCTTAATTTTTGACATCTATGAATGGTTTCTTTTGATTATTCCTATGTTATTTATATCTATTCTTCAAAGTTTGGCCAACTAGGGAGTAAATTTGTTGTTCACTCTGGATTCGAGAGAAGTTGGAGTGGATAGAACACAATAGCATAGGGAGCTTGTTCAATACTAAGAAACTAGGTTGATTCATATAAGGGAAACCTGTGACAACTACTCTTACACCTTGCTTGATTCATATATGAGAAGATAGCTTTAATGCATTTTTATTGGTTTGTCTATCCCCACTCAACGATGTAGTTAGGCAGTCAACAACGATAGGCCGACAAAGGTGTGCAACCCTATTCAGGTATATTAACCCTCGTGAATCAATAATTAAGAAACCAGATGTATAGAGATATTATTAAGATGAGGCAAAGTCATAATGGTTACAATCCTGGAATTGCATCTTTAATTAATATTTTGTGTGAAATTCATATTAGTTTATTAGAAGTTATTTCTTTTATAATTTATTTTCCATAAAATAATAACTTTTTTACTAAAACCACCATAGATGTGATAACTGAGAGAAAGCACGAATTACATACAAATCATTTGGGTTCGATATCCGTTTTCTGAGAAGAGCCACTATATTACTTGGGTCGACCACATACACTTGTGTGTGCCAAGAAAGCAACAAGTTTTTAGCGCTGTTGTCGAGGATTTTGAAACAAATGTGTTTATTATCAAAGTTATCTTGTTTTGTGGTGATTACTACATTTGATCTTAGCAGTGTTTCTATGCAGGAAAGCGAGTTCTAAACTGGAAGATCAAGACTCTTGTTTTTGTTAATCAAAGAGGAGAGTAGAAGTTTTGTTTGAAACACCGCCAATTGAATTGGTTGAGCTGCAGGATCAAGAGGATAATAAGGTGGAGGCTGATCCTATAGCAGAGAACATGGCGAATAATAACCCATCCGCACTAGTTGCATCGGCTGCCGATGCAGCACTAGCCCCAAGGCTAGTAAGGGACGCAGCAGTCCCAAGAACTACAAATGTCATGAGTTGTTTTGTCAAACCTGAGCCTGGTGGCTGGTGGGAGCTCAAACAGAACATGGTCCAGTTGCTACACTCTACTAGGCAATTCACCAGGCTTTCTCATGAAGACCCACAAGTCCATCTTTAGAATTTTCTTGAGATTGTTGATACTTTCATTCCCACGGGGGTGAATTGTGACTATGTAAAGATAACTTTGTTTCCCTTTTCACTATCGAGGGAAGCCCTAAAGTGGTTAGAAATTGAGCTATCTAACTCCATAGCATCCTAGGATGATTTGGCTCGCAAGTTTCTCACTAGATTCTTCTCATCGGGCAAGATAACCAAGGTAAGAAGTGAGATCCTGTGTTTCAAGCAGAGGGCTGGCGAGAACCTATATCAGGCGTGGGACAAGTTCAAAACTCTATTGATAAATTGCCTACATAATTGCAAAACTAACGAGGTATTGGTTCACACCTTCATTAAAGGGTTGGAACCTAATACTAAGATTCTTCTTGATTCAGCTGCAGGGGGTCAAGCGTTGGAGAAGACATCTGATGAATTATACGCTCTTATAAACAAAATTGCTCAGGGCAACCCAGAATGGAATGAAGGATCTAGCAAACCAACAGTGCAGATACAGGCTGGGGTCTTAGAGATTGATGTTATAACCAGCCTACAGGCCCAAATATCAGCAATGCAGAACATGATGACCATGAACTTCAACAACCTGGCATTGGGTCTAAAATAGCATAGTCCATTGTCAGCAAGTCAGCATTAAGCCCCCATGAATATGGTACAATAGCAACAGTCGGGTTGGTGTGATATATGTGGGGGAGGAGATCATACGGCTAAATTTTACGGATCCAATCCTAAGGCGATAAACTTTGTGGGAAATGCTAACAAGGGAGGTTATTAAGGATTCGGGAACACCTATAACCCGAATCAGAGGAACCACCCAAACTTCTCATGCGATGGCAATCCACAGAAACATAGGCCACCACAGCAAAGATCAAAGGGCGAAAATGCATATCAGAATCAGCCGGTACAATAGCCAGCAAGACAGGTTAATCCAAGCACCATCTCTGATAGTGAGGTGCTGAGACAGATCTTGGCCAATCAGAAAAGGCAAGAAGAAAAAATCCAAAGGACCAAGCAAGATCTGTTGAACTTAGAGAAGCAGTTGGGACATTTGGCCACTTCAATAAATTTTAGTCTTCAAGGGGGCCTGCCAAGCAACACTAATCCTAACCCAAAACAAGTGAATGCAGTCAGCACACGGAGTGGGAGGCTATTAACAGAATTGGTTCAAAAAAGAAGAAAGGGGAAGACCAAAATACTATGCAGAACGATAAGGCTGGCAATCCTAGCCAAAGTACTGATGAGACCATACCATTACCAAAACCTTCTCCTCTGTTCCTACAAAAGCTCAAGAAAAAAAAACAAGATTACTATTTTCAGAAATTCATCGGGTTGCTGAAACAGGTACAGATTAACCTACCTTTGATTGATGTTTTGCAGCGGATCCCAAAATATGCTAAATATGTCAAGGACATTGTGGCTAATAAGACCAAATAGGTTGAGTATGAGATTGTGGCACTGATAGAGACATGCAGCTGCAAGATTCTCAACAAATCACACTTGCCAGCCAAACTTAAGGATACAGGAATCTTCACTGTGCAAGTAACCATTGGGAACTGTCTAAATGCTAGGGGATTGTGTGATCTTGGGGCTAGCATAAATCTTATGCCCATGTCTTTGTTCTTAAAGCAGGGGCTTGGAAGGTCGAAGCCCACAACAATTGTATTATAGCTAGCAGATAGGTCTGTGGCGAGGCCGATGGAGTAATGGAGGACGTCTTAGTCCAACTGGAGTCTCTTATCTTCCCTGTGGACTTCATCATCCTACATTTTGAGCCGAACCCTAAGGTCCCATTCATACTCGGGCGTCCATTCTTGGCTGCGGGGGGGG
>DF358466.1:2394-25275 GCA_000787875.1 Solanum virginianum
ATTTTGGGTCTCTAATTAACCGCCAATGTTTCGTGAGCATCATATCACAAAATCATTTGTTTATAAAATAAATAAAAATTGCTATTCAAAATCTTCCAACCAAAAGCTAATATAAATATAAAAATTGTTTAACATCCTATGGTGTTTTTAAATTTAAATATTTTCTTACCAAAATAAAGCTTAGCTAATCATCATCCTGATCAGTTAGACTATAATATAAAATTTTGCATAAGTACTTCCATATTAAAATAATAATAATCTTCTGCATATATTGTCTAAACATGCATCCTAACTTGTAACTTCAATCTTCAAAATCTATAAGTACAAAACATTTTAACAAATCATAACTCTATATATAATGATATATGTAAATTTTATACATAAATTAGTTAAATCGCTTACTATAAAAGAACTCTAAATTCACCAAGGGTCATTTGGAAACATTAACAACCTGTAAGAATATAAGAAGGACGAAGGGTCACTATATAAAGACAGTATATTGCAAGTTTACAAGCATTGAAAAATTAACACAATCTAAAATAGCTCCTAGTCTCACCCCCAAGCTGAGGGTATGGACGCAACATGACAAATGGAAACTCAATGGGATCCCAAACAAGCCTCTTAAGAAAGCAAAGCACATCCTTGGTTTCGCAGAAGCATGAAAGAGCAATAAAAATATAGCACAAGATTTCTAAGGGAAATTAGTCTTTGGACTTATGCTATAGGAATGTTGTAGGGAATAAGATGAGCATGAATCACATAGCAAATAATTTCTAAGGGATGGGTAAGTATGACTCACGCTATGGGGGCAACTAGGGACTTGTGACTTCCATCTCATCACCATCATCAAACATTTAACACAAAAAGGAGTATGAGACTAAGGGATGTCTTTATAATACAAAATCGTAAGGAATTGAGCTCAATCATACATAATCATCACAAAATCCAACAACATATCTAAGTACGAATAGGACGAGGGCCAACGCATCTCTTGGGGTCACCCTGAAAAGATAGTATCCAAAAATAAATGAGTCTAAACAAGGCATGAAAGTAAGCGGAATCTTGGCCCCGGATGTGGAGGACTCACCAAGATAATCTTCAACCAGAATGTCCAACTGTGTGGAGGAGGAGGAGGATGGAGTTTTGGTTCCTACATGGTTAGATCATGTAGGCAAAAAGAATGAGTCAACTTGGAATATAGTAAGTATGCAGGGTGTAAATGCATCAAAGAACATAACTCATAGGTAATCAAGATGTCTCATCATAAGCAATAAATATAGGCTCAATTTGTCATGAGAGGGAATTGCCTAAAAGGACATGCATAAAAATCATCAACTCACATGACATCATATATATAGTGCGAAGGAACCATAACCAACATATAAGACCAAGCAAGCTACTACTTGGAATCCCAATGTTCACTCCACATTGGACAAGGAGCAGTCTACTTATGAAGGTTGACCTAACAATATCCTTATGGCATGGCCTTTTCGAAAAGTGCCACCATCTTATGACATAGCCTTTTTGGTGGTTTTTACATCTTATCTTTATCTTATAACATAGCCTTTTCGGTAGGTTCAACAAATATCCTTACCTTATGGCATTACCTTTTTGGTAGGTACAACAAATATTCGTACCTTACGACATTGTCTTTTTGGTAGGTACAAGCCCACGTAAGGAGTTAATGTTGTAAACATATGGTGGCACATAGTTATAGGACCATGGGAGATTAACAAGGTCCTCTATATCCTAGGTCACAATCCCATAGAATACTTGAAACATAACCATAGTTACGACATGCATAGTCTCATAATATCTTAGTATCATTCTTGGAGTAGCTCATAAATCATAACTTATACCATCAATATTAGGGCTTTACATAATACTTGTCATTTATAACATACTCACGAGCTCATAGCATACTTGTTATACTCAACATGCTTATCATACTTATCTTGCCACAAAGCATTCATAACTTAAGAACTTGGCTTGCATCTTAGATCAATTAATGGTGGGTACATATACACAAACTTAAAATCATGAAATTTGTAAATAAATGCCATGAGAGGAGTATAATAAAATCCTTAAACATTCAAATAATCCACCAATTAATCATGAGAATACTTGTATAGGGCACCATCAAACTCTTACATAAAAATCATTGATTTTATATGATATTGCATGACATGATAATATGCTAGGATAGCCATCATAAAATACTTCATTTTATCATCATAAGCATGAGTTCATAAAAATCATCATGTATTTTCATAACTTGATAAAATCACAAAGGGAAAGAGGAATGATTGAACTTGTGGAGGAAAGGTCTCCACAATCAAAACCCACATGCCTTGTCAATTTAATGAAGAGAAAATCAAATTTGGAAATGAAGAAACCAAAACCCTAGCTTGTTTCCTTCTTCTTGGATGTTTGAAGACTTGGGAGTATTTTGAGAGGATTAGAACTTAGGGTATCTTTAGAAGGAGGAGGAATGCGAGGGATTAGTTATCATGCCCAAGTTACACTTCTCTTTTGGAGGATATAGTGATCGTTGTCAAATATAAAACCTAACCAAGGTTAGGGTCAAATCCCGCAGAGAATATAGAGACTTTCCAAATCGATTCGCTAGTAAACAATTAAAGTATTAATTAACTTGATTACCTAAAAAAGGGGGTTTCAATGATTGATAAGAAATTAAACTAAACTAACTGAGAGAAGAAACAAACAATAATGGAGAGCAACTTGGGAATTGTGTTCCCTATGATTCACCAACTCAATATCCCCGGATAACCAAATCCTCGACTAGAATATAACATGTAAGACGGAAATTTAAGTTCACTAAGCCCTTTGGTCAAAGATAAGAGGTGAATTTCACTATGTGGCTTTGCCATCTCCATAATCTGCAATATTAACTATTATCCATAGTCCCAGTCAACCTACCCTTGGTCTAGTTCGATTGATTAGACGAGAACACATCATCGAATCCTGTTACCCAATCTATTTTTCTATTTATTACCACCTGGATCGAGAAGGTAACAGCAGGCAAGATCTAACGTTTGACACCACTATAAAACATGCAAAACGAAGAGAATTGATTAATACATGTAAATACCCATTCAAAGAATTGCAAATTATCTTGGGTTATATGGTTAGATTTTCATGGTTCTCACAACTTCAAGTTATGAGTTTAGCTACTCATGCTATGGGTAGATGAAGAAACTATGAATTGAGAAGACATAATTAATCAGTTACCCAAATAGATTGAAGAAAAAGCAAACCTTTTTTGAATTGAAAATCATAAGATTGAAAGATACATTGAATCCACAAGTGTATTCTCCTCTCCAATATGTTGTCTCCAAGTATAAAAATCTAAAAAGTACTCTAATGATGTCCTATCTACTATGTTCTCTGAATAATGACATAAAAACTACTATTTATATTATTTATAAACAAGTCCTAAAAAATTAGAAAACTGGTCGGCGACTTCATACGACAGGCCTGTACGACTCGTAACTCAATTTACGAATCATAATCAGGGTCTCATGTTAAGCTCTTGAGATCTTGAACTTCACTACTACAGATCCACTTTACCTATCATAGACTGATTTACGACTCCTATTGCCCTGTCATAGACTTCACCTACAAATATCTTGTCTTTCACTGGAATTTTCCACAAACCACTCTATATGAGTCATAGAATGATCTATGATTGGTAAAGAGGTCTCGTGTGGCTGAACTTCAAATCTTCAAACTTCACTGGAAATCTTCACAAAACCCACTCTACGACTCGTAAAAGGCTCTATGACTCGTAGAGGGTCTCGTAAACCCTCAAAAACTAGAAGACTCTGTAATTTTCCCCAAAAATCATGCCAACCTGCTTTCTTGCAGCATAAACACCAAAAACACATAAAAATAATAAATGTCGCATTGAGAACACACAAAATCCTAATGTTTAAGCATCAAATATGTTGTATTTTGACAGCATATCAACACCCTCAACTTAAAATTATTGCTTTTCCTTAAACAATGACTCAATCTATATAGACAACATAACAAAACACAGACCTCCTCCCAATGACATACATCACATATAATTCAAACTTAGGTACCCACACAAACTTTCCTAAACAAGATCAGATAGCTATTTAACAAACCAAAATATACTAATGCATTTGACAACACAACTATGACAAGTAAGGGAACACAATAGTCCACAATCACTGAATAAGTTAAATTCTAATAATGCAATGCAAGTTCCCTCACATTTTTGACACTCAATGATGATTTAAAATTTGGCTATGGGATTATGCAAACACACTCACTCTCACAAAAGATGTCGATACATAATGACTAATATTATAGGCTTGCCCATATACTCATGACTCATATTCTCAACCAACTGGACTAGGATCACTTTAGAAATTTCTAGATTTATAACCTAGGCTTAGGGGGCTTTGATATGACATTTTGGAAAATAGTGACTAAAAGCCATCTTTGAACTATGTTTTCAACACTTTCATCTTACCAACTCTCATATTTTCACCTTAATCTCCCTTTTTCCATATTCAAGCATTTTCGGGCATTTTCTTCCTATTTTTCAGCTTTTGCCTCATTTTTACACTTTATTTTACTTTAAATCTCAATCTAAGACATCTTTTTCTTTAAATTGCAACCGGTACATGATTTTGTTCTTTTTCTCCTCATTCCCAACTCACCACCTTATTGTTTTTACCCCTACAATGGCCATCCTTAACTTAGGCTTTTAGCTTATATCAAAGTACAAAATATTTATTCCCCAATTCAGGGCCACATTTGGTAGCCACCCTCAACTTAAGGTTTTTGCCTCAATTAAGGTCCATAGTGGTCAAGGATAGAACAGGCCCAATCTCAAGGTTTTTCACTAGACAAGGTTAGGCTAATTAAGTGTTTTAGAAAGAATTGAATAAGCTCACACTTACTTGGCATTGCATACATTATCAACAAACAACCCACAAATCATGCTTCATATCTCAAATTACCCTCATTTAACAGAACAACTATGGGCAAACACCCAAACATGCATGGTTGCCACTTAACTACTAATAAATAATTTTTGATGGGTACCAATTCTCAAAACCAAACATAAAAACATGTTATATGTCATAAGTATTAGTACTATATGCTACACATATTATCCAAACATCCTAAATGTGCCGATTCAATAGAAATTAAATGTCCACAAGGAAAAATAACATGGGCAAGAAAACCTCGGGATCAAGTTTTTGGGTAGTTATAGATCATAAGCTATTCAGACTTCACGAAGGCCCACAACAATCTACACCCCATCGAAAAAGTTGTGCATTATCCTCAATGCACAAAATCAAGCAAAAATAGAATAGGTAAAGGCCAAAAAACATACCATGGCGCCTAAATTCCTATTTCGGGCTGTGTTTGGTCATCTCCCATCTGTGGGTCAGTATGATCAGTAGACGAACTCTATCAGGAGGGGATATACCCCTTGCCCTATCATTCTCCTAGGCTAACCTCATCTCCTCCTCAAGCCTCGGTATCCTCAAAGCCAGCCCAAGCTCATCCTCTTCCTCATCATCACCCTTATCATCCTCGGGATGCTTTGCACGTACATTCCTCTGAACAGGGTTCTTTGTCTATACAAGGGTTTATCTCGAGAAAAGTTTATGGAGGCTCCGTGGAGGCAAATAATCAAATAGCGGCTCCATAGGTGTAGACTCCCATAATGTCATAGGCGTCGCAAGGGGTCTATGGAATTCCCTATGAGCGGCCATTACAACTCATAGATGGATCCACAAGTCGTAAAAGACTCTCGTTGACAAGAAACTCCAAGTACCTGAATTAAATAAGTTCATCATACATACCCTAAGAACCAATACAACACTTAAGCATAGCATCGAAGCAAGAACACAAACACTCAGAAATATACTCCTGAATAGTGGAATTGGTGAATGCCCGGTATCGCTCCTTTGAGTCTGCAACAGTATGCCAGATCCATAGCCTAAGCTGCTGAATAAGCTATGACAAATGGGCCTTAGTATGTGATAAACATTGCGCCATATCCTGAATAGAGATAATGGATGCGTAAACTATGCCTGATGTAGATGTCTGTGAAGTGTTGACCTTTGGTGTATGAGTAATCGTAGTTTGGCCCCTCTCAACATCACCTACCTCGGGTTTCTAGGGTCTCTCATTAGTACTAACAATAATAGTATGGGTGGTGGTAGTCATCGAACCCTATGGTGGTGGCTCCGAGGTGAACATTGGTGGTCGTGGTGCTCGCGGGGTTGCCATTGGATTCTCATCGGCCTTTATTAAGCTTGTCTTCCTCTAAGGTATACTGGGCCTCGACTAACTAGTCCAGCTGATGAAGTATCTCTACCCATGATGCTAAATAGATTTTGTAGATCAGAGTCAAGATCAGGATGGAGGTGGCCCTCTTGAGTGCTGACTCATGAATCTGCTCTGCTATGAGTTGGGCCCAATTAATATAGTAGCTAGCCATGATGTTGCAACTAATACCACCCACTTCGGTGTTAATGTATTATATGCCAAGTTAGACTAGATACGGGATTTAATAACCACCCACCAAAATGTTTTGGGGAAAGAAAGTGAAGCCTTCACAACAGGCTCCGTGTGTGGTGACCCAAGTAGGCTCTAGACCCTGTTTTGCAATGTAACTTGCCACCTATATCAAAAGCTCGATCCTCTGTACCAGATCTTTTATAATCAGTGTTGTTCTGGCCTACCCCAATCTATAGTCAAAGTCAGTTGTCAGTCTCAGAGCATGGTACTCGAGACCAAAAAGTACACGACGGATCATCTCCTCTAAAATATCAACCTGTCACCCTCTCACTCAAACCTCTATCAATTTGGGCTATGAGATAGCCTTCCTCCCCTTAGGAAGATGTCGGTTAATAGTGGCTACATCTGATGTGTAAAACTCTCATACCAGAATTAGGGCATATCATCTAAGCACCTCTATCGTCAACTCGAGCCCATATCGTATCATTGTGTCCCTTAGACCTAGGACACGACTCAATTCATCACTAATAAGCCTAGGCTCCTCACATATTGTGTGGGTGAGTTTGTCCTACTCCTTGGATTGCATGCCCTTGAAATATATAGCCTCCATCCCCTCGATGCACTACCAGTGAGTACTAGCATCCGATGCTGAGGAAGAAGATAGTGTGATGGAGGAATCAACATCTTCTCTATCCTCAGAGCCATCCTTAGAACTAGACTCCCCTGATGATCTAGTCATCTGGGGTATGCTACTCCTAGTCTTCTTACTATTTTCCTTATCAGTCTCGGGAGGACTCTCGCTCTGAACCTGAGTCTGTGCAGCTCTGGCAGTTGCTGCTCTAGTCTGTGGTACCCTAGCCTCGAGGTCTGGTATGATATCAAGTAACTCTACTGACCCACTTGGCTAAGGTGATTGTTCATCATCAGTGGACTCATCCCTTAGCTGCTTCTTGAAAGCCTCAATCTCTAAACATTTGACTTTCGGGGCCATGATATCTGAGAAAGAAACATAAACAAACCTAAATTAGCCCCTACAATCAAGAAATAAAAAGCAAAAGTATATATGGATTAGTTACAGATAGGGTTTAGGAAAGCTAGTTATGAGTCGTAGTTATAGTTATGAATCATAAAATGGTTTTGCAAACCAGAGGTACAAAACAATAATGGTCGCTAGAACTTTATTCGAGACCAATGTACAACTCGTAACTTGGATTACCAGTCATAAATTGATTTCATACAAACTTCCAGAGAGTAAATTCAAAACAGGTAAGGGTCTATGGAATTCCCTATGAGCGGCCATTACAACTCATAGATGGATCCACAAGTCGTAAAAGACTCTCGTTGACAAGAAACTCCAAGTACCTGAATTAAATAAGTTCATCATACATACCCTAAGAACCAATACAACACTTAAGCATAGCATCGAAGCAAGAACACAAACACTCACATGTTAAGCACATAACAATCCATACCCCAAATAGGATTTCAACACATATTCACCCCATCGATAAATGAATAAACATGGAAGCACATATATTTCTGACAATTTCCATTATGGTTCACACTAAGGCATTCTCTAATAGCATGAAATACCATTTCGCAACTACAACCTGTACAATATCACTCATTCAAACATGATAAATGATTCCATGGGTACACAATCAACAATCACTAGGCTATAACACACAATTTCAGGCTTAAACAACCAATTTAATCAAATGTATCCCTAATTTCACATTAATAATTCACATACATCAAGAAATTTAGGCTTAGAAAATCAAACCCATCACAATTATTAGACAATTAAGAATAATAAAATTTTAAGATAAAAACTTAACCAAAAACGTACCAAAGATGATGATGAACTTGAAGAAGAAGAGAAAGAAAATGATGAAGTCCTAGGTGTAGCTACAAGTTCTTGCAGGAAAATGGGTCACACTCATCGAAAAGTTGGTCAAAAATGGAGGGAATAAAGAAATTGGGGGAATTTTCAATAAATAAGGGAACAATTTTGACCCCACTTATACTCTTACCTGGTCAACATTAAAATTTATTGGGTTACAGTCTACAAAACCCTGATTATGAGTTATAGATGGATCTACGACTTGTAAACCTTGGTCTAACAGACCTCTCAACACTTTGAAAAATTTAGAAACTTACCTGAGTTATATGAGCCCCAATCATGACTCTTAGTTTAATCTACTAGTTGAAAAGTTTGCTCGTGGGTGGAGTTCCCTCTTATCCCGCTCACTGTAGTTCTCTACAAATAGGATTACGAGTCATAAAGTGTAATACGACTCATAAGCCCAGTCGTAGAGATTGTATTAGATGTAATTCTAAGCAAAATCTACTGGTGTAGTCTTGAACCTATATAATCTTCATAAAATTTGCTAGCAACCTAAATGCAACAAACCCAATGTCAAAAATAGCAAGCAAACACAATCAAACAGCTACCTAAGAATCCAAAAATTGAAAACAAACTCAAAACCAAGCTAAAACATTAAGAATCCTTGGGTTGCCTCCCAATTAGCGCCTAATTTATTATCACGACAAGACTTAGACAACTTGAGTACTTAGACTTCCTCAAGAGTTGGTACACCCTTGTTATCAAGCTTTGCTTTCTTCCTAATGCCAATTTTAATCTGATCCAGTTATGTTGATACAAGTCTGTACTAGTTGTTAAGCTATTGAATTGCCACAGAATGCTGGTCAATTTTAAGATTTATCTTGGCAATATTAAACTTGATCTCTTTCAATATCTCATCTTGTGTGTTCGCCCTTTTTACCAATTAGGCAAGCATATCCTCAACTCTAGAATTCCCATTTCCCTTATAATGATGGTGCGGGAGCATGAACCAACTGCTACTATAACTCTCTTTGGTATGGCTCACATCCTTGATCACCCGCTAGAGTGGTTGGCTCTTGGTTTTGTTTCATTAGCATCTCTAGATCAACTCTGTTTTGATTAAGCATTTGAAAAATCTCTACATTTACTTTTGCTTGCTTCAAACTCCAATCATAGTCATCCATTTGGCTAGTTGGTTGGTCACGTATAGGTCTATACACATGATGAAGATTAGCTACCTTATCCTTCTATTCAGCAATTTCTGCAAACAATTTTCGTAAGAATGAACCTCCTATAAGAGCATTGCCATATGCGTGACTATTCAGGTTCAGTGCTTGATAGAATCTCTTTACTAGATTTGCATCTGAAATGTTATGGCTTGGAGCAATCCTCAAGCATCCATTGAACTGCTCCCATGTAGAAATGAGTGAGTCACCATGAAATTGCTGAAATTTAATGATTTGGTGCCTCATCTTAAACTTTTTTACCTAATTAAGAACATTGCTAAGAAAGCACTCTATAATTCCACCTACTTAGTGATTGAACTTTGTGGGAGCTCAGATAGCCATATTGCATCATTACCTGTAAGAGATAATGGGAAAACACGCAGTCCCACAACATCCATAGATAGATTTTGTGTCTCCATCACACTCCTGTTAACAAATGCTACGTTATGTAAGTGGCTATGTGGATGCTCTGATAGTAGGCCAACAAATAATCCCCAATTTTGCAGCATTTAAAGCAACCCACTAGAAATAGTTAACTTTGTGTCAGCCGATAGTGGCAGCAACATAATACCCCGGTAACTTCCATAGCCATAAGGTTTAATCTATATTGATTCCATCGGTAAGCATTGTCATTGTAATCCCAAGGTTGTGGAATATTCTCCAAAGGAGGTGGTTGACATTCTGATCATCATCATTAACATTCAAATTCAAGGTTGCATTACTTCCAATGTTGGTGTTCTCTTAAGCCATTCTTCTTTTAATTCCTTGAATCTCTAGATCAAATGGAGTTAAGGGATTGCCTTGACTTCTATTGTTGGACATACACTACCTATTATACCTTGCAAAGAAACAAAACAAAAGCAAAAATAAAAGTAAAATACAAGGGAACTAAGAAATTAACAATCGAATTACAATTACTAGTGAATTCACTCAAAGTCTAGTATTCCCTAGCAACGATGCTATAATCTTTGATCACGCCCAAGTTACACCTCTCTTTTGGAGGATAAAGGGGTTGTTGTCAAATATAAACCATAACCAAGGTTAAGGTCAAATCCCACAGAGAATATAGAAACTTTCCAAATCGATTGACTAATAAAAAATTCAAGTAATAACTAACTCAATTCCCCAAAAGAGGGGTTATAATGATTGATAAGAAATTATAGTATACTAACTAAGACAAGAGACAATCAACAATAGAGTGCAACTTGGAAATTGTGTTCCCCATTATTCACCAACTCAATCTCCCTAGATAACCTAATTCTCAACTAGAGTATAGCATTTAGGATGGTAATTTAAGTTCACCATGCGCTTTGGTCAAAGGTGAGAGGCGAATTTCACTCTGTAACTTGGCCCATCTCCATAGTGTGCAATACTAACAATTATCTATAGTCCCAGTCAATTTCCCCTTGGTCTGGTTCAGTTGATTAGATGAGAAGACATCATCGAATCCTGTTAACCAATCTCTTTTCCTATTTATTACCATCTGGATCGGAAGGTAACACTAGGTAAGTTCTAATGTTAGAGAACACATCATTGAATCCTGTTAATCATTCTTTTTTCCTGTTCATTACCACCTAGATCGAGAAAGTAACACTAGGTAAGTTCTAATGTTAGCCACCACTAGAAAACATGCAAAACAAAGAGAATTGATTAATATATGTAAATACCCATTCCAAGAATTGCAAATGATCCAGGTTTATTTGTTTAGATCTTCATGGTTCCCGCAATCCCAAGTTGTGGATTTAGCTACTCATGCTATGGGTAGATAAAGAAACTATAAATTGAGAATACATAATTAATCACTTATCCAAATCGAATGAAGAACAAGCAAACCCAATTTGTATTGAGAATCATAAGATAGAAAAATACAATAAATCCACAAGTGTAATCTCCTCTCCAATATTTTGTCTCCAAGTATAAAATCCTAAAAAGAACTCTAATGACGTCTTATCTACTATGTTATCTGAATAATGATCTACAAAATACTATTTATAGCATTTAAAATGAAGTCCTAAAAAATTAGAAAAACTGGTCGGTGACTTCATATGATAGAACTTTATGACTTGTAACTGGGTTTACGAGTCGTAATGGTCTCATGTTTAGCTCTAGAGATCTTGGACTTCACTACTACAAATCTACTTTATGACTCATAAACTAATTTACAACTCGTATTACCCTTACATAGACTTCACGTGCAATATCTGGTCCTTCACTGGATCTTCACTGGGATTTTCCACGAAACCACTCTATACGACTTGTAGAGTGATCTATAACTTGTAAGGATGTCTCCTGTGGCTGAACTTGAAATCTTGAAACATTACTAGAAATCTCCATGAAACCCACTATACAACTCGTAGAAGGCTTTGCGACTCGTAGAGGGTCTCGTAAACCCTAAAAATGAGAAAAGTCTATAATTTGCCACAAAAATCATGCCAACCTACGTTTCTGCAACATAAATACAAAAAACACATAAAAATCATAAATTTCACATTGAGAACACATAAAAATTAAAGTGTTAAGCATTAAATGTATATTATTTTGATAGCACATCAATTAGGGCTAAAAGGGCTGATAAAGTGTCCCCTGGAGGTAGAAATGACCTAGTATTGGCATAAAAGGCTAAGAAATGATGAAATTGCCCCTTTTAAAAATTTGTCCAGAGCGGACTATGAGACCCTATTTATGGGTAGTGGTCCATTCTATGGGACATAGATAGAGGTTTTGTTTGATATATTTTAAGAATTTTAGAGACCCTTTTCTATGATTTACATTCCATGACTCGATCTATGACTCGTAGAAGATTTTACAGATTGTCTGATGAATCATAGATTGAATCCCTGAAAGTTCCCAATTTTATCATGTTTGCCATGTTCCATGAACCAATATATGGGCCGTGCAATGATTTACGACTCATAAAATCCCCTCGTTAAAGCTGACAATCCAAAAAGTTCCAAAGCTTATTTTCTTACATTCTTCATACTCATTATAGAAGGGGCCTTACAATATCTCTCCCTTGGGACATTCATCTGAATGTGCTAAGGCAAGCTCTAAGGAATGGAATACATGAACCATATGCCAAATGCTTGATAGATCAAAAATGCAACACATGCACCATTAAAATCTTTAGTTCATGTCTCAATAACACTTGCAATGCAACCTTAAGATCACACAATAATGTTCATGCTCCAATAGTAAAACAGTCACTATCAAGCATAAACCTAACCAGAGGCTAGGGTCGAATCCACAGGGAATACAGGATTTGACCAAATTGACTCACCAACAATCATTTGAAGTACCAATCAACTGTACTCTCTAGAATGGGGGGGTTGCAAGTTGGAATAAAATAACTACACAAACTATGCTAATAATCACGAAGAGACAATCAATTTAAGGAACAACTTGAGAATTGTGTTTCCCATGATTCACTAACTCAAATACCTCAGATAACATAACCTTAATTGTGACATTGCATAAAGGACGATAACTTAGATTTTTTCAGCCCTCTTGTGAAGGTGAAGGTCAAATTTCACCATGGTGCTTGGTCGGCAACCATGGTGTGCCAATTAACTGTTACCCACAGTCCCAGTTAACCTCTCCTTGGTGGGGTTTGGTTGATTAGAGAAGAATACATCAATTGAATCCTATCACCCATTTCCTTTTCCTATTCATCACTACCTTGGTCGAGATCATAACACTATGCGGTGTTTGGTATTAGCCGCCACCAAACAATAAGAATTTAGAAGGAAAATGGACAATATTTGCAAATACCCAATCGAAAAAAAGCAAATAATCTGGGTTATTTGAAACTAACTGCCCATGGTTCCCCCAAACCCCAAGTTGTGGGAGTTTAGCTACACATAACTAAGGCAAAATGACAAATAATGAATATAGTAAACATGGTTGAGAAATTACCCAAAGAAAATAAAGAAAAAAAACCACCTTGATGTTGAAATCACAAGCTTGAAGAATGGAGTTTGATTACAAGTGATTTCAAATCTCCAAATTGGGTCGTCAAAGTAAAACCCTAAATATATACACTAAACTCTAGAAAAAGCTCTGAAAATATATTCTCAAGAATCTCTCTTAATCTGATCTGAATAATAGTGTCTCTTTTTAAAACCCTAACTTAAACTATTTATACTATTTATAAAAAGGATCTAAAAATAAATAAAAAATTTTGGTCGGCAGCATTTACAATTCGTTGAATGACTCGTAGTGTGACCTACTAGTCGTAATTAGGCTTTCGTAATCAGCACATGGCATTTTTGGATTTAGCTGCTATGATCCATAGTACCAGACTATGACTCATATCCTAGGCTTGTATGAGTAACTTTAATTTCTCAAATTTTTATATTTTAAAGCTATTAATCACTACGACTAGCTCTTACGACTCGTAGCTTGGACTACAACTCGTAGCTCGGACTATGACTCGTAGTGAGTCTCCTAGATCTTAAATTTCAACAAAATCTACTACTTTTCCCTAAAATTAGGCCAACCTATATTTTCTGCAAAAACAAATATAAAACACATAAAACCATAAAAAGTTGCATTTCGAACTTGCAAAATCCCTTGTTTAGGCATCAAATGTGTTGTATGTTAATAGCATATCAACACCCTCAACTTAGAACTATTGCTTGTCCTAATGGGATGAATTGATCTACATAGACAATAAGTAAACATATGGGAATCATTCTAATGGCTTATACTTCTCTCAATGTCAGCTTATGTACCCAAACTAGCATTTGAAAAACATGATTGTATAGCTACCAAGCAAACCAAGGCACATTGATGCATTTTACAATCCAACTATGACAGGCTAAGGAGAATCAAAAATTCACAATCAATGTGCTAAGGAGAATCAATGTGCCTTATTTTTGAACTCATTTTGCTATTTTTCTCATTCTAAGGTACTTTTCTTCTTTTTCTTTCACCCAGTACATGATTTTCCATTCATCCTTTCACTCCCAACCAACCACCTCATTTTTCCTACTATACCACAACATTAGCCACCCTTAACTTAGAATTTTAGCCGAAGATGAAGTACGCAATATCCATTCCTTAAATCAGAGCCACTTTTGTTAGCCATACTTAGGGTTTTTGCCTCAATCAAGTTTCTCCTTTTCAAGGATAGATCAGGGCCAATATCAAAGTATTTCACTATACATGATTAGGTTAGCTAGGTATTAAGAAGGAAAAGGTACATACAAGGCTCAAACATATGGAATAAGAGGTAAACTCTTTCATTTGGTGATTCATTTAGTCAAAAGTGGACTATGTTAAAGAACAACGACCTAAGATTCCTTCCCAATCAACAAAATCTCTAGTCCAACTTAGAGTAACAAGGTATGTTCTGAATCAGTATATAAAGCATGAATATGAAAAAATTAGCTCACAAACACATGACATTGCATACATAATCAACATAGACTCACAGGTCAGGCTTCAATCATCAACTTGCCTTCATTTTATCAGAAACAAACATTGCCAAACCAATGAGATGCAAGATTGCGATAGTAACCAACAATCCCAAAATATTTTGTGGGTACCCATTTATCAACACATTCAATAAAATCATTCAAAACTATATACATGCCAAAAGTATTAACTGCCATATACCCCAAATTGTCTGCAACACCTAAACATACCAGTTCAACATAAAGTAAAACCATCCACAAGGAAAAAGAAACAGGGCAAGAAAACCTTGGAATATCAAAAATAGGAAAGTTATGGACTAAAAGTTACTCAGACTTCACTCAAGTCCATAACTTCCCCACACTCCAACAATAATGATACTTTGTCCTTAAAGTAGATATATATAATAAAACCAAAGAAAAACATATTATCCAAACACCAACAAAAACTAAATTATCCAAATCAACAATAAAAATAGAGTATCCAGAAATAGTATCAAGAATAATTTATCCAAAAGTAAGCATGGGGGTCAAAAGTAGCAAACATATTATGCTTAAGCACTAACATTAGTCTGGTCCTAGGGCTCTATCTTCTCTTGGGTGGTCTAGGCTGCAGCTGAACTCGAGGTACTAGCTCTGTGTAATCTTTGCTGCTACCGAGCCTACCTCTCCTTCTCTATCTATATAGACTCTCTTATCACCAGGTCAGTAATCTGCTCCTCCAGCTCTACCTCCTCCTCAATAGTCTTTTGTCTCTTCTGGGCCACCTTCATATCATCACCCTATAGAGGCCTCTTCCCGGGAGCATGCGGGCAATCTACAAATAGATCAAATAAGTCCTCACCCACAAGTACCTCCTCTGGGCTGCTAATGATGTCATTAAGTTGGCCTCAAACTAGGCTAACTCCTATTGTAAGACAACAAAATATGTGGGATGAGCTCCCTCAAGCCTCTTTTAGACCTTAGCCTCGAAAGCATCAA
Organism: Solanum virginianum; assembly: GCA_000787875.1. Taxonomy (NCBI): domain Eukaryota; kingdom Viridiplantae; phylum Streptophyta; class Magnoliopsida; order Solanales; family Solanaceae; genus Solanum; species Solanum virginianum. The sequence continues at coordinate 18,393 of DF358466.1, forward strand.
CCCTGGCATCCACTGCATCAACTCTCTAACCCAACTCAACTAAGGTAAATGCCTTGGACTGCTCCTTCGAGTCCCGCACTGTCTAGTGTACCCATGGCATGATCTGGTTCATCAACTTGTCAGCTAACCCTTTGTCCTAGTCAACTTATGTACCAAATATTGCAATTTAAAAGCACATATAATGGGTAGGTCTACAGAAGTAACCTATGAAGCAGATAACTCTAATATAGGTGTGTATCTGTGGAGGGCATCACCTTGGTGTCAACTGCTAGAGGCTGCTCTGGCACAATTAGAGTAAAGGTGGTAGGAACTGGAGTTGAGTCTTCAGTAGCTAGCTTGAGAGGAAATGTCTCAGGCATGGGAGAAGGAACTACTCTTAGAAGGGCCACCAGATTCTCATTAGCCTTGATTAGGCTGGGATCTATAGTGTGGAGGGTCTCGACATGTAGGTGTATGTGGAGAGAGACACACACTTTAACCACAATGCATAGTCTGTGTATCAAGATTGGTAATGGTAATGAGGTATTAATTCAAAGTACGGACTCATGAATGTGCTTAGCCATGATACAAGCCTACTCGATCTCATAGCCAGCTAAGAAACTAGCTAGTAGCATGACTCTCTACAAGGTAATAATATTATCTGTAAATGAAGACCTGATGCATGATCGGATAATGGTCCACCAAAATTTGGCTGCAAAAAAAAAAGAGATGGGACTTCATTATATGCTCGGCATGGTTGGTGACCTATGTTGGCTCAGAATTACCCTCTACTATCTAGATCAGGCTCAAACATATGGAATAAGAGGTAAACTCTTTCATTTGGTGATTCATTTAGTCAAAAGATCGCGACCTATCTGAGGAGTTCGATCCTTAAATCAATATTCCTCTTGATTATAGCATGCCACATCTTACTTATCTTGCTGTTATACTCGACTGTGTGCTATGGTACCGTGTAGCTAGGACCAAATTGAACTCAGCAGATGATATCCTCGGAGATATCTACCTGCTGCTCTTAAACCAAGACCCTACATAACCTGGGCTAATCCATAGCCTTCTTCCCCTGAGGAAGCTCTCGGAGGATGGTAGTAGCGTAGCCAACATAGAATTCTCTGACCACAAGTGGGCATACTTGCCCAGCCCCGTTGATAACCATCGAAGCCCATATTTATCAATCTCTGCCTCTAAAGCATGAATTTGACTCAACCCTAAGTCATTCAAATCAGGACTCATCGTGAAACTATCTGACAGGTTTTCCCTGTCCCTTTGGCTCTAGTCCCTTCTGATATATCTCTTGCATACCCTCAATTCCCCATCGATGAGAATGAGGATCAATAATAGAGATAGATGGGTCAACTGCTGACTCTACTGTTGCTTTATCTGGAGGTGCATCATCGGACTCTGTCCAGTTCACATTAACATCTATATTGGATAGGGAGGCACTCATCCTTGACCCCTCTGACTGGTCATCGTCTGTATTTGCATCCCTCAGTTATCTGTTAAATTTTCTCACAGCAGCACTTCTAGTTTTTAGGGACAATGTTCGTCTAGAGGAGATGGTTTATGATTGAACAAAATGTGAAGAAGAAGGGCTATCCAAAACTCTAGGTACAAATCCTCGCCGGAAAGGTCACTAGCAAATGACATGGGTATACTGAGAAGTTGATCGAAATAGTAGGGGAGAATATTTTGGCGACATATTTTAGGGATTGGGTTGTATTTTAGGGGTCAAAATGAATTTTTACCATTTTATAACAAAATCGGGTAGACTTCTAAAATCACCGAGTTGGGTCTACAAGACCCAGACTACGGGTCATAGAACACCATACGATTCACAGGTCATGGTTCTGTAGCAGACCCTAAAACTTAGAAAAATTCAATAATCATACCTGGGCACTGCGAACCATCCTTACGACTCGTAGCATGGACTACGAATCGTAAGGTTAGCTCGAAGTGTATGTGAAAATTTCAATCGAACACTATAGCCTCTATGAGGTATGACTACGAGTCGTAGTGTAAGCTATGATCTGTAGGCCTGGTTATAGAGGTTGCTTCCAATGCCATTTTCTTTCAACTTTCAGCACTCTCTTCATACATGCAATCCTTCATCTAAAAATAAACCAATCTTCACACAACATAACTGCTTTAATGTGTTCAAAATAAAAAAAAATCAATCTACTACCTAACAATTCAAACAACCAAAATAAACTTCAAAATAAGCTAAAACATGAAAATTACTTGGGTTGCCTCCTAAGAAGCGCCTTGTTTAATGTTGTGGATCGAGTTACTCATCCATGATTACTCAGACTTCCTCATGGTTTGGAGCTCCTTTATCACCATTTCTTACATTTTTCCTTCGATCACCTTGCATAACTTCAAATTTCGTGGAGACAAGATCAAACTTGTTATCAAGTCGTTGAATTGCCAATGCTTGTTGGTCCACTGTATAATTCTAATTGATGATATCTAATTTGATTTCCCACCTTATATCCTCGTGTGTGTCCATTCTCTTGATCAATGTTTCAAACATGCCCTCGATCTTAGATGATTTCCCTACAGTGCATTGTTGGTGCGGTAGCTTGAACCAAAGGTTCGCACCATTCTCTACTCTTTGGCCAGGATGATCCCTTGATAAACTAGTTTGGGTAGCTGGGCGCTTATGAAATGGTTAGAACATCTGACAAATGGTAGAAAACTTGTCCATATATTTTGTAACTTCAGCAAATGATTACTGAAGAAATGACCAACAATCCCCTCTAAATAGAACATTAGCTTGAGCTTGCTATGCGGAGTTTAGTGCACGATAGAAACTCGCCACTAGTTCATCATATGGCAACCCATAATTTTGGGTCTTCTCCACCAATCCTTTATACCTCTTCTAATTTGCACTTAACTAACCATCAGGGACCCGTTAAAAGTTGACAATGTGATCATGTTGTTGGTGCTTGTCTGGTTTGTCCTAGAAATTTTCTATGAACACTCTTTGGACCTCTCGCAAATTAGTGCACACATCTTTAGGAAGACTGAACCACCACTTTCCTACGTCATATCGAAGAGTCATTGGAAAGACCTGTAGGGCTATCGTGTCCAAAGCTAGATGGCGTGCTCCAATAATATCTTTACATATCTATGACAACCTTTGTAGATGGGAGTGAGGATCTTCAAATAGCTGACCATAGAATGTCACAATTCTCTATAGTGAATGAAGTACATCACTTGTGATGAAAATTTGTTCCCCAACCATTGCTTGGTACCTTACTAGATATGTATACTTGGCTGGAACAAAAATGAAGCCTGTGCAATTTTCCTGTACAAAGAGAGCTAATAAAAAATAAAAGCTAAATACAAGAGAATGTAGAACTTGACACTTGAATTAACCACAAGTGAAATCATGTCAAAACCTAGCCCCATTCTCGACAACGACACCATAAATTTCTATGTTCACGCTCCAATAGTAAAGCGGTCGCTATCAATTATGAACCTAACTAGAGGCTTGGGTCGAATCATAGGGAAAATAGGGTTTTACCAAATTGACTCACCAACATTCATTTCAAGTACCAATCAACTATATTCTAGAATGGGGGTCTTTGCAAGTTGGAATAAAATAACTACAAAAACTATGATAATAACCACAAAGAGACAATCAATTTGAGGAACAACTTGGGAATTGTGTTCCCCATGATTCACTAACTCAAAAACCCCAGATAACATAACCTTAATTGTGACATTGCATGCAAGACGGTAACTTAGGTTCTTCTAGCCCTCTTGTGAAGGTGAAGGTCAAATTTCACCATGGCACTTGGTCGGCTACTATAGTGTGCCAACTAACCATTACCCATAGTCCCAATTAACCTCTCCTTGGTCAGATTTGGTTGATTCGATGACAACACATCAATCAAATCTTGTCACCTATTTTCTTTTCCTATTCATCACTACCTTGGTCGGGATCATGACACTAGGCGGGTTTAGTGTTGGCCACCACCAAACAACAAGCTTTCCTAAGAAAAATGGAAACACATACTAATACCCACTCAAAGAAATAAAAATAATCCAGGTTATTCGAAGCTAGCTACCCATGTTCCCATAACTCGAAGTTGTGGAGGTTAAGCTACTCTTAACTACGGAAAAATCACAAACCATGAATATAGTAAACATGATTGAGAAATTACCCAAAGAAAATAAAGAACAAAAACCACCTTGATGTTGAAATCACAAGCTTGAAGAATGGAGTTTGACTACAAGTAATTTCAAATCCCCAAATTGGGTCTTCAAAGTTAAACACTAAGTTTATACACTAAAACATAGAAAAAGCTCTAAAAAAATATTCTCAAGAATCTCTCTCAATCTGATCTGAATAATGGTGTCTCTTTTTATAACCTTAACTTAAACTATTTATACTATTTAAAAAAAGGACCTGAAAATAAATAAAAAATTTGTTCGATAGCAATTATAATTTGTAGAACCACTCTTAGGGTGACCTACAAGTTGTAATTGGGCTTTCGTAGTTAGCACTTGATATTTTGGATTTAGCTGCTACAATCCATACTACGAGTCGTGGTTTGGTCTACGACTAGTATCCTGGGCTTATATGGCTGACTTCAATTTCTCAGATTTTGATATTTGGAAGATCTTAATCACCACGACTAACTCCTACAACTCATAGCTTGGACTCCAACCTGTAGTGAGTCTCATAGACCTTCAATTTCAACAAAATCTGCCACTTTTCCCCAAAATCAGGCCAACATGTATTTTCTATAAAAATAAATATAAAACACATAAAAATCATAAAATGTTGCATTAAGAACTTCCAAAATCCCTTGTTTTAGGCATCAAATGTTCTATATATTGACAACACATCACACAACCATACATAAATAAAATGAGAATAGCATGTAAGGGAAAAAAGGTTCTAAAATAGAAAAGATTATAGTACCTCAATTTTGATTAGAATGGAAGAGATATGGATATCGCTTTTTCATATCGGCTTTGGCTTCCCAAGTGGCACTTTCTACATGTTGGTTCCTCTAAAGGACTTTCACGGAGGATACCTCCTTGTTCCTTGACCGCTTGACATGCCTATCCAATATTTCCACCAGGACTTCCTCACAAGCCAAGCTTTCTTCAATATTTACCATTTCTATGGGGCACAATGAATTATGGTCCTGACTGCATTTTTTCAACATGGAGACAATAAAAACCGGATGAACCATATTCATTTCCATGGACAACTCTAACTCATATGCAACTTTACCAACACGCCTCAACATTCGGTAAGGCCCTATGTACCTAGGGCTCAAATTTTTCTTCTTGCCAAAGCGAACCACACCTTTCTTTGGCGAAACCTTCAAATACACCCAATCATTAACTTTGAACTCAAGGTCTTTCCTTCTAGTGTTGGCATAGGACTTTTGCTAACTTTGGGCTACCTTCAATCTCTCCTTTATCACCCTTACCTTCTCCAAAGCCTCCATAACTAAATCCAGACCTAACAAAGCTATTTCTCCCACTGCAAACCAACCAACCGGGGATTTACAATGCCTCTCACAGAGGGCTTTAAAAGGGGCCATCCCAATACTAGAGTGAAAGCTATATTTCTAAGCAAACTCGATGAGAGGTAGGTGCTCATCCCAATTACCCTTAAACTCTATGACGCAAGACCTAAGCATATCCTCAAGAGTTTGGATAGTCCTCTTGGCTTAGCTATCTATTTGCGGGTGAAAGGCCATGGCAATCATGACTTTAATGCCAAGAACATTTTTGAAAGACCTCCAAAAGTGCAATGTGAATTGAGCACCACAGTCTAAAACGATGGCCAATAGAACCCCATGCAATCTCACTAGCACATTAATATATAACTTGGCGTAATCTTCAATAATATAGATTGCCTTAACCAGTAGTAAGTGAGCCAACTTCATCATTCTTTCAACAAAAATCCAGATTGAATAAAAATGCCTTCTAGTCTTTGACAACCCAACTAAAAAATCCATATCGACCTCTTCCCACTTCCAAGTAGGAACTTTTATGTCTTGGGCCAAACCATCCGACCTTTGATGGTCGGCCTTGACTTATTTGCAAGTATGGCAACTGGATACACACTTGGCGATATCTCTCTTCATACCAACCCAACAATACATTTCTCTCAAATCTTTATACATCTTGGTAAAGCCATATGAATAGAATAGGAGGAATTATGGGAATATTTCAAAATGAACTCTCTCAAGCGATCGACATTAGGTACACATAACGTACTTTGGTATTGAAGAACACCATCTCCCCCTTAGGAGAAAACCTCCACCTTGCCACTTTTCAGCAATGACTTCAACTCCATCAAAGCAGGGTTATGGTCTTGTTTTGATTTGACTTCTTTGATAAAGGACTTGGAACCATCTACTACTACTGCACCACTATTTTCACCCTCTTTAATCTAACCCCTAACCTTGCCAACCAATATACCTCTCTTGCCAGTTCCTTCTTGGTATCCTCAAGGTGCGCCACACTATCCATGGATACCCGACTTAGGCATCAGCCACAACAATAGCCTTGCCCGGATGATAATGCACACTCATGTCATAATGCTTTAGGAACTCTAGCCTCCTTCTTTGCCTCAAATTTAAGTCTCTTTAGGTGAACACACATTGTAGACTCTTGTTATTGGTGAACATATCTACATGAACCCCATACAAACAATAGCGCCATATCTTCAAGGCAAGTACCATGGCTGCTAGTTCAAGATAGTGGGTGGGGTAATTACATTCATGCACCTTTAGTTGCCTAGAAGCATAAGTGATGACCTTGCCATTTTGCATCAACATGCACCCCAATTTGATTCTTAAAGTATCACAATACACCATGTATCCCTCTAACACTTCCGATAGAGCCAAAATAG